>QLOK01044226.1:0-14846 GCA_003313805.1 Tricholoma flavovirens | reverse complement strand
TTTGAAATTACTCCTAGATACAGATCATAGCTTAGTTACTTACACAGCTCTTAGTAATGACTACTTCAGCACCCTCTCGGCTTCTCAAAGCATCACTGATCCTGGAGTACATACTTGTATAAAAGCTTAGTTACTTCATTGGTATTCTGCAGTTTGAATATTGAATCTAGTCAATCTCCTTCTCTCAACCTTTGTTCCCTCTCTTCATTTGGGTTCCCAAATTAATCCCAAACTACCTTTGACTTCCAACCTCCTTGAAATTGGGACAGCATAACAGGTGAAGGGTGCAACTTCTTACAAGTCCCTTCTGTTCCCTCATTCAGCCCTGCAGTAATTCCTGAATGGGTTTCCAAAAGAGATCAGTACTTAACAGACACCTTCTTTATCTCCTCCTACTTCCAACTTACACTCCTTACTGTTAGGAAACATGGACATTTACCTACTATAATTTTTTTTATTTTTCACAGTAGTATTACACCATAAAACATTAAAATTATCAATAAATGCAACTGTGAGATGGATAATTCTCATGTGCCCTATATTTAGAATATGTACGCAACTGTATGCTCGCATCGTAAAACAGTATTCAAATATTGTACAACAATTGTAACTTTGTATATAAACCAATAAATACTAAGAGACATATCAGTTGTGTTCTCTTAGGATTCCCACCATCACATTGTGTGCGGAAACACCTTCGTCAACCAACCATTCTATTATTATCACATCACATCAAATTTTGATCCCTCCTTCTATATTCATCGCATCTTCTTGTAGAGCCTGCACAAAGATCTTAGTGTGGATTTGGTGTTGCCCTGACAGAAGAACACAACTCATATTCCGTGTGCCCTCACTTTTGTTTCACTCCACCACACCTGATTACCAATCCCTAATCCTCTTGTCACAAGATGAGAGTAACTTGTGTTTATGTAATCTACTCTTGCTTCATAATCCACACATCAGCACTGCCTTACATTGGGGTTGTCAGTGCTTGAAAGGTAGTACTTGTCTGTAGGACAGCTGCAATCAGACAACTGTTTGGCTCTGGTTTAGTGTACTATTTTTAGTACTAGTTACAGCCTTTTGCATTAGTGTAATAATTGTCAAATTGGATTGCTGAAGAAAAGGTCCTGAGTCAGCCAAAGAACCTTGTTAGGTGTATTTTTAGCAATGACATCATAACTGATTACATAATTTCCGATTCCGCTAATCACAATCTTATGCTGGAAGAGAAAGTTGATGTGCTCACTATGCAACTTTCTCAACTAGTAAATTACATCATGCTCCAAAACCCTGTTCAGCAGGCACCTACTGTGGAGGAAGAGGTGGATGAATTTTTATCTCATCATGAGGAAGAGTCGTCGCAGACTACTGGAGATGGCGAAATTCGCTTACCTAAATTCGCACCACCACAATTATTTGATGGAACAATTAAGGATACTAAATCCTTTATTAGTTCTATTATGTTGTATATTAAAGGTTGTGAACCTGAATCCATACAACTGAATCCAAAATAATGTTTGCACTATCCTATATGCAAGGGGGCAAGGCACAGTTTTGGAGGAATGAAGCCATCAATCAAATTGCTCAGGGTCATGAGCTGTTTAAGAGTTTTTGGACAAAGTGGAAGCTGACTTTGGAGATCCTAATCCAAAGGCAACAGCAGTAGGAAAATTGAAGACCATCTGGAAAGGGTCTTCCTCAGCTTATGAATTCATTTTGCAATTTAAAGCTGAAGCTTCACAAACCAATTTAGGAGACACTGCACTAATCAAATATTGAAGGCAGGACTTAATCTGTCCTTGTTCAATTCTATATATCAACTACCTGTTATGCCTACAACATTGGAGCAGTGGTATGAATGGGCTTTTAAGCTTCATTGGCAATATCACCCAGAACAAACCGAGTTGAAGTTGCTACTCCTGCATACTACACACACAGGTTCTAAATTTGGAAAGTCATCAGGAGGAAGTTCCGAAAAAGGAAAGGCATCAATCATACATTTGACAAAGGCACAGCCATTGGCCATGGCAGTGACACTTCCCAAGCAGTTGAATATTAGTCAGCATGCATCAGATGCTATGGATGTAGATTGTGCAGGGAGATGTCCCCTGATCAAATGTTTCAATTGTGGAAAATTGGGTCATACAGCTAGGTTTTGCAGAGAGAAGAGGCAGATTTGAGAGGTGACAACAGAAGAGCAGAATTTTCCCAAGCAGTCCCAGTGAAGGTTTCCCCATTGGAGATTCATAATCAATATGATGTATTAACAGTGGAGGAAACCAATGATTCATGTCCCTGCCCAACCAATCCTATGCTAGTAACATATTACACCCTCAATTTCATTTCTAAACTACATAACCGAACCAGGAGTAAAGGTGAAGTGCATCATCAATCCAAAAATAACCACTTACAGTAAACTCCAAAAACCTTTATCTGCTCAGCACACATTGAATGTGAAGTAATGTTGACAGTAGGGTTGAAGACAGTTGATACACATGCAATGGTAGATGTTGAGGCACTATTAGACAGTGGTGCTACTGGTTTATTTATAAATTGTGCATTGATTCAGAACAATGGAATTTGCATGCTTAAACTCAAGCATCCTGTAATTGTGTATAACATTGACAGAACAGTGAACAAGGGAGGAAGTATTACTGAAGAGGTGACATTGATTATGTCCTACTAAGGTCACAAAGAGAGAGCCATATTTGAGGTGTGCGACCTTGGAAAGACTAATCTAATAATAGGGTACAATTGGTTACATAAATGTAACCCTAGTGTTGATTGGAAAACTAGGGAAGTAAAAATGAACTGTTGCCCTAAGGAGTGTAATGTGTTTGGTAGAAAGTTGAAAAGGAAAAGAAGTTGAAAAGAGAGGAGAGTAGCACAGGGAAGTATTTAGTCATGGTAGAGGAGGTTCCTGATGAAGGCATGCCTAATGGGGAGAAACCAATCATGATCGAGAAAAATGATCCCAATGATCTATTTTGGTTTATTTGTGGAGGGCAATCGTGGAATCGAAATCCCCCAAAGATTGATAAAACTGTGGAAGAGTTGGTACCTGAGAAGTATCATAATTACTTATCAGTGTTCCAAAAGAAGGAATCAGAAAGAATGCCAAGGAGGAAGTCATGGGATCATGGAATTGAGATGAAGCCTGTATTTGTGCTGAAAAAATCAAAAGTCTATCCCTTATCTCCACAGGAGCAAAAAGAGGTTGATGATTTCATTAACAAGCAGTTGAGGAAAGGCCATATATGTCCATCAAATCCCCACAAACTTCACTCATATTCTTTATTCCAAAATAGATTTGAAGAAGCACATGTGTATTGACTACCACTATCTAAATGAGTGGACAGTCAAAAATTCGTATCCCTTACCATTAATCTTGGAGATCATTGACAAGGTTGGAAAGGTGAAGAGATTTACGAAATTGGATTTACAATGGGGTTACAATAATGTGTGCATCAAGGAAGGAGAGGAGTGGAAGGCTGCTTTTGCTATGCGTCAAGGATCATTTGAGCCATTAGTCATGTTTTTCGGAATGACTAATAGTCCACCCACTTTTCAGAATATGATGAACAATATTCTAAAGAGGAAATTGATCAATGTGTTGTCATTGTATTTATTGATGACATTTTAATATTTATGGAAAGCAAGGAAGGGCATGAGATTGTAAAAGAAGTATTGAGGAAGCTACAGGAGAGCGATCTATTTTTGAAAGCCAAGAAGTGTATTTTTGATGTGGTAGAGATTGAGTTCCTCAGATTGATCATTGGTCCCAATGGAATCAAAATGGATCTGATCAAGGTAGAAGCCATTACATCATGGCCTGTTCCTGAACAGGTCAAGGATGTACAATCATTCCTAGGTCTTGTGAACTTCTGTCAATGATTTGTAAATAATTTATCCAAAGTCACCACACCATTACACAATCATACCAGAAAAGGAGTAGTCTGGAAATGGGGAGAACTTCAGCAGTGAACATTCAAGGAATTGAAGAGGAAATTTGTGGAAAGTCCCATATTAGTACCAGTAGATTTTACCTGACTGCTAAGGGTAGAATCTGATGTGTCTGATTATGCTACCAGTGTGGTATTATCTATGTTATGCAAAGATGAGAAATGGCATCTGTATGCATTTCTATCTAAGGGGTTGAATGATGTAGAAACAAATTATGATGTCCATGATAAAGAGATGTTGGGAATAATCTGAGCATTGGAGGCATGGAGATATTATTTGGAAGGGGCAAAACACGAATTAGAAATTTGGACAGATCACTCAAATCTCCAATACTTCATGTCCACCAAAAAATTAAATCACTGACAAGTGCATCAGGCATTATTTTTATCATGCTTCAATTTCCACTTAATTCACAAACTAGGAAGCTTGATGAAAAAACCTGACACATTATCATGGATAAGGCATGACAGGGGTAAGGGTATACCCCTGTGTTTTTGGGTTAAGGGTATGAGGGGTAAGGGTAGGGGTTTGGAAGTCCATACCCTTGCATACCCCTGTACCCTTACTAAGGGTATAGGGGTATGCTTACATAAGAATATTGTTTGATTTTCCAGCTACAAAGGTTTATATTCAAGAATTAAATTCAGATTTTGGAGTTGTCCAACATCATGATGGCTTCATAATGTCTATAAGAAGGTTACTTGTTGGATTAATAGCAGATACAATAGTTATCAACACTTTTTATATAAATTTTGACCTAAAATATGTTGATTTGTGCAAAAACCTTGTAACCATGACAAACCCCCCCCATACCCTTGGCAACCCTTATATGTTTTCATACCCTTACCCCAAAGGGTAGGGTATTCAGGGGTAATGGTAGGGGTATGAGATTTTACATATAAGGGTAACCCCTGTCATGCCTTAATCATGGAGACTTGATCATAAAAAGGGGGTGGAGAATGATAACAAGGATATTACCTTGTTGAAGCCTGAATATTTCCGTATATGTGTGATGCGTCAAGGTAATCTATTAATATATGATTTGTAACTGTACTGATATGGATGCAGAAGTAATAAGGGCTGTAAAAGAGATGAAAGGGGAGAAGGAAACGACTATTAAAGGAGAAGAGTGGTGTGAACAAGGGTTAATATTGTTCAGAGGAAAGGTGTATGTGCCAAAGGACATTGGGTTTTAAAAGGCAATTGTCCAATTACATGATAATACTTCCATATCCGGACACCCAGGCAGATGGAAAACCCTGGAGTCAGTGATGAGGAATTATTGGTGGCCAGGAATTTCTAAAGTTATGTGGAGGGTTGTGATACTTCTCAATGTGGCAAATCCTATCCAGAAATGCCAGCTGGGAAATTAATGCCAAATCCCAACAGGACCCTGGATCAATATCTTGGTAGATTTCGTTACTGGACTTCCTGAGGCACAAGGCTATGATTCTATTTTAGTCATATGCAATCACTTCACCAAACAAGTCCATATTATTCCTACAACCCAGGAAACAAGTTCCTTAGGCTTGGCACACCTACATTGCGATCATGTGTAGAAATTACATGGATTACTGAATACAGTTACTTCCAATCAGACCCCAATTTTCAGCCACATTCATGAAAGAACTAAATAAAACCTCAGGTATTCAAACCAAATTATCTATGGCATATCATCCCCAAACCGACAGCCAAACAGAGCAGATGAACCAGGAGTTAGAGCAATATTTGAGGTTGTTTGTTGGTCATCACCAAACTGATTGGCCAGAGTGGCTGGCAATTGCCGAATTCTCATACAATAATAAATTCCAGTCATCTACTCGGGTATCACCCTTTTATGCTAATTATGGGTATAACCCTCATATGGGATTTGAACCGAGAAGGAATGTGAAAGTACAAGTGGTGGAAGATTTTGTACAGCAGATGAAAAATGTACAAATCGAGACAGAGGCAGCATTATCTAAGGCATGTGATGATATGAAGCACTATGCCAATCGTTCATGCACATACATGCCCAAGTACCAAATTGGAGACAGAGTGTGGCTTAGTACCAATGATTCACATACAACATGTCCATCTAGGAAATTGATGGAGAAACATATTGGTCCCTATCCTATTTCTAAAATTATCTTGCCTAATGTGGTAGAGCTAAAATTGCCGTCATCATTCAAAATTGATGCGCCAATTAATGTCTCTTGCTTATGACCCTACAAACCACCTATACCAGGACAACAAAGTACTCCACAACCACCTATTGAAGTCAAAGGTAAACCTGAATTTATAGTCAAAGAAATTCTTGATTCACAGCTGTGTCATAACAAACTCAAATTCTTGGTAAAATGGGAAGGCTATACAGATGAAAATAACTCCTGGGAACCTGAGGATAATTGTAGAAATGCATGAGACACTATATGTGATTTTTACAATAAATATCCTAATGCACCGCAAAGGATAGCACAAGTGGAGTACGAAAATTTGAAATTCTGACCATATCACAATTTCACAGCACACAATTATCACACAATCTCTCGCCTAGAAGTTGAAGAATAAAAAGGGGGCAATGTTAGGAAACATGTACAGTTACCTACTATAATTTTTCTTATTTTCTCGCAGTAGTATTACACCATAAAACATTAAAATTATCAATGAACACAACTGTGAGACAGATAATTCTCATGTACCCTATATTTAGAATATGTATGCAACTGTACACTCGCATTGTAGAACAGTATTCAAATATTGTACAACAATTGTAACTTAGTATATAAACCAATAAATACTGAGAAACATCAGTTGTGTTCTCCTAGGATTCCCACCATCACATTGTGTGTGCAAACGCCATTGTCAACCAACTGTTCTATTATTACCACATCACATGAAACTTTGATCCCCCTTTCTATATTCATTGCATCTTCTTGTAGAGCCTGCACAAAGATCCTAATGAGGATTTGCTGTTGCCCTGACAATCCCCATCTAGAAGCTTGACCCTCTGCTGCTTTGCATGTTTCAAGCCTGACCTAAGGTTTGCTGCTATTTAGGATGTTACATTTCGCTTTCTACCCATATGACCTGCACACTAGGATGAGCTTTGTGATCTTAAAGAGATGCAACATGCCAATATTGATGCATTCAGATGTATTTTTTCAAAATTTATTTGGCAACACTACTTTACATAATATTGACTATCTCAAGCCCATTAAGAGTATATTTAGACTGTTCCCCTATGAGTACATTTTGTATAAAGTAGCTGTAGAATTTAGACCAATCTGGTCAATGTCACACAAATCATGTGATGTCGGTGAGCTATGGATGTCTCCTACCTTATTTGACTTCACATCTATTCAAGTGAGGTGATAAGAACCTCAATGGAGACAAAATACAATACTAACTTGTGGTGCTGGCTTCCCAACCACATTTACTTTTGTTTTCTGGCCACTAGTGGTCAATGCTAACTTTACCTTTGCAATTTGTTTGGATTTTGTTGCTGAAGCTTTAGCCATGGAAGTAAGTTGAGGATGAGATGTGATATATCCTGTCCTTATTTACCCAAGGAAAGGATGTTCTGCATCCAAGACACCAGGAATGGCCCAATGTTTGTAAGGAAAGGTCCAAAAAATCAATACTGTCAGGGTTGAGTTTAGCTTAAAATGGAGAGGAATGGCAACTGTGTACCATTTTACAGCCAGACCTTAGGATGTTGCCAGGGGATGCCAGTGAAATGGTATCATAAATTGACACATTCATAAGCAAAGGCAAGGGCAATGGCAGAGAAAGTGTGACTGAACCTGACACAGAACCGCATGATGTTGAGCAATGGGACATTGGGCCAGAAAATCAGCATTGGGGTGTTTGCCTTTGCCTTTTGGATTTTGATGATAGCAGGGAATCTAACAAAGAAGGTGAGTTCCTGGTCAGCTGCAGAGATAGTTTAGGTTGATGATTCAGCATAGGCAATGTCAAGCATGTGAATTCTGGTGTACAGGTGGACCCAGTCACCAACAGCAGTGGAAGCAGGATAGCTGTTGTTCTTTTCCTAAAATCAGAAGAAATGGTGAGCAGGATCTATTTGCTTACTTTCTTGGACTTAAAAATGGCTTTGAGGGCAATGTTTTTATTAGGATCCACATAAAGTGCAGCCATCACATTGGCCTGGTCCTCAACTCAATTTTCAATTGAATAAACAGGGAAGAGAGTAAGAGGATGCAGGCATTAGGGAGGGGCCAATGCCTGATTGCATGCAAGAGAAGTGACAGAGACCAAGCACATAAATTTGCTTGATCTGACTGCTTGCCATTTCAGTGAACTTGTCATCCAAAAATTAGGTGTGATACAAAGAAAACATGAAGACCAACATACCTGACTTTACAGTAGATAGCGTTCCCATGGCTTGAGGTGAGTCAAAGCTGCAGCTTACCAACCACAGCTCCAGCTCAAAAGCTGGTTCACCAATATTCGTATAGAAATTGTTTACTTATATATGTTATAAATGTAAAATAAATCTATTTTGCATGTATTTTGTGAGCCTGCTTGTGCATGGCAGTCATGACCAATTCATTGCACTTTCATTGCTTTTTATCCTCCTTTGTCTCAACAGCTACACATAGATGATCTGCAGTGAGCTCCAGACGTTCTCCGGTGAGGCTGTCAGCAGTATTCTCCATCCTCTTCAAGGATAATGATTGTGGTTTCTTGATCGTACCTGTGGTGAATTTACCACACACATTTGCTGCAATGTTTTCCTTTCATGACAACAAGTAATCCATTGTCAGGGTTGGATGGGGGTACTTTGGAGAAACCCATGCTGGATGTACTGATTCTGATGTCTTGTACCTCACATGTTGAATACTTGGTTGTCCAGCAAACAATTCAAGAGTTATAGTCTCTTTGTCCTTGAAGTGCCTGCCATTAATTATTACTTTTAGCTGGACACTAAGTAGTTGTAAGTCTAACGTGGGTGTTGTGGCAATGCTGGATGAGTGCTATAACTTGAAACAGCTGTTGCAGGGATTGGGTCAGGGCTAGTCCTCAATGATGGCAGTGGATTCCAGGAAGGAGTTGATGGTGTGGGCATGGGGGTTTGGGATGAAGAATTCTAAGCAGGTGTTGACAAAGGAGCCCAATCAGGCATGGGAGTCAAATTGCTTGAGCTCAACACAGCAGAAGATCAATCTGAAGTGTTTGGGTGTCCAGATGATTTTGATCAAGAGGAACAAAGAGCTTGCTTTATGGCTTCTTGAAATCAAATAGCTTACATCTGAACCTATAACAATCATATATTCTGAAGGGACCACAAATACCCAAAATCCACATACTTGGCTTCTATGACATCATCATAATTGAGGTCCACCATTTTATATGGGCAGGTGGTATTGAGATGTACAAGCTGTGCTACCACAGAGAGACCAATGATAGGTCCACCTTGCAACTACAACCCAGAAGATGGTCAGATACTTTTTGCAATACTCATTACAGGTTCACACAGCAAGTACAAAGTACATCAAACATCATCAAACATCAAAAAATTCTTTGAACCTATTTCAACACATTTCAAATGACTTCAAACTTTGTTGAACTTGGTCAATTCACTTCAAACATTACCATAACACCTTTCAACATCACAGTACCCCCGTCCAACTTCATTCAACAACTGTAAGGGGATGACTCGGTGAGTTTTGATGCACTCCCCCCATCTCTCCTAGTGACCTTCAAACATCTTTGAGGACCTCACCAATCATCCTCAAACATCTACAAATCTGTTTGAACTACTTCAAACAACCTCAATCGAAACCTTGACTTCAATCGAACCTTGACAATTGTCCTCAATTGTCTTCACAGATCTTTGACAAACCATGATGAACCTCTTTGAGCCTCGACAAACCTCATCAAACATTTACAAACATCTTCAAGTGTCTTCAAACCTTGACAAACATCTTTGAAGATCTACAGACACAATCTATGGATGTCTACTGAAGTCTATGAACATCTTCAAACATCTTTGAAGATCTTCAAACCTTGATTAACTGCTTCAAACTTCTTCAAACCTGTTCAAACAACCTCAAAGAACCTTCACACACCTTGAAGGACCTTCCCCAATGACCCAAAAACAGTGATGATGGTCATGAGCAATCATCAAACACCTTCAAAGTATTTTCATGCATCTGCAAAGATCTTCATGATGTGTTCAAGAGCTTCACAGGCCTTCATAGACCTCCTATGACCTTTGGGCACCTTCCTAGATGTTTCCTACATGCATCAGCCATAGCTCAGGTGTAACTGCAACCTTACAATCAGAGTCTGAGGAACTCAATACCTTGCAAGAGAAAACCAAAGAGAAAACTCTAAGGAACCCATTGCAAGGGTGAAACTATATATATGAGGAGCATGTAATGTTCTAAAATACTATGAGCCCCATGTGGACAGAGGCAAACCTGGAAGTGAGCCTGGAACAATGTTCAGGGAGGTTGCCATCAATTGCTGCTGAGGTCCACATCAGGCCATAATTGGGAATAGGTGGCTGAGGACCATGCAAGTGATCTGCAAACATGTGCAAGGTGTATCAAGGACATTCAAGCAGTATTTGAGGATGTTTGAGAATGTTTGAAGATGTTCAAATGAAGTCGGAGGAGATTGAACAAAGTTTGAAGATGTTCAAAGAGTTTGAACAAGGTTCAAAGTTGTTTGAGATCAAGGTTGAGGTCATTTTGAGGACATGTGAAGAAGTTCAAAGAGTTCAAAGAAGTTTGAGGTCTCAATCAAAGTCTGAAGTAGTTCGATCAAAGAAGTTCGAATGAGTTTGTAGTTGATGATGGATGTTCATAAATGTTTGTATACATTTGTAGGGGTTTGTAGACATTCATGCACAGTGCTTTGCCACAATGGGGCTTCTTATTGTGGTCAAAAACCCATACATCTGAACATCATGGCATTGACCTGTTTGAGTGCGTTTGAGTGGACCTGTCATGCTCCGATCTTTTGACATTGCAAAACCTGTGGGATGACTATGGTAATACCAATAGGAAGGAATCACAAGGATTAGTAACCAATTAGCAATCAGTTGCTACAAGTCCAACTCAGGAAAATAGGGGAGAACACTGTGGAATATTCTAGGCTTCGGGCAACCTGCGTAATCCCTGAGTTATCTTGCTCATCTATTAGTAATAGTCATTGTAGACTCTACTAGAGTATTGTAGAAACATTTGTACTTAGTACAATATAAGCTTGCACATTAGGTTGAGCTATTCAGTTTGAATATTGATTAGTTAAGCACTACTTGGAATCTTCATCCTCACTTGCCATCTAGTATGGAAACCCAGCGCATAACCTGCACATTCGCATTCAAGTCCAGTAAATCAGAGACAACCCTAATCAAGAGGAAGGGCGCAACTTCTTATAAGTTGATGCCAAGTCTCATTTGTCCCCCTTCGGAAAACCCACGCATTTTCCGATTCCTCCCTCGCAATAAGCATGACCTTAACAGGACCCTGTAGAACTTCAAAATTAGCTCAGGAGCATTGAGGTTGTCTTCCAAAATCCACAAATTTTCTTTGTGGCCAATCTCTTCCACTTCACCAGGTACTGTAACCTCCTCAACCTCATCCAACTGACTATCACCTCCTCTACCTCATACCTTTCCTTTCCTCCAATGATCTCAGGTGGTGGTGGTGACTTTGCATGTCAACCTTCGATTGGGTCTGGTGGGATGGCATGAGCTTGATGATGTGAAACATGGAGTGAATCCTTGACATCAAGGGTGGTAGTTTGAGCCAATATGCATGTGAGCTGACAGGGTGAACAATGGCAAAGGGACCAAGATATCAATCCATGAACTTTTTTGTGGGCCTATTTGTGCTGATATCAGTAGCATCAAACAACACTTTCTCACTGATCTTAAACTTCAGTGCTGGGAGGTGCTTTTGGTTGTAGTACCTCACCATGTCATCCTTCAACTTCAAGAGTGCTGCTCATGCCTCATCTAATGTTGATTTCATGCAATCAGCAAATTTGTTCATGGCTTCAAGCTTTGAAGGTCATTGATTTGGTTTGAAACCCATTCACGGGTGTCAACTGGTATTGACAAAGAACAGAGAGTATTGGGTCAATGAATGGATGTGGTTATTGTATGCAAATTCACCCAAGGGTAGTAGGGTGTCCCAGTCATTCTGTCTTTCATTCAGAAAACTTGAATACTGTTCAAGCTCTTGGTTTACATGTTTGGTTTGACCATCAGTAGGCAGTGGATGGCAATATTGAGATTCCCAGTAATTGATATAGCTTGTGCATGAACTGCACTATAAACCGTGGCCCTCAATCTGAAAGCATCAACATTGGCAGTCTGTGTAGCTTCCACACATGCACAAGATATAGTTGAGCAGATCCCAATGCTGTAACCATGGTGTGAGTGGGTATGACATGACTTCATTTACTCCCTGAGTCCACAATGACCACCACAGCATTGAACCCATGGGAGTCAGGGAGTTTGGTGATGAAATTGACACTCACAACATCCCATCAATTTTCGGGGGGTAGGGAGTGGGTGCAGTTCTCCAAAAGGCCTACACTTCTGTGCTTTCATATAAAGACACATATCACATGCCTTGCAGTACTGACCTACATATCATGACATGTTCAGCCACCAATAGCTCTGTGACATTAGTTCAAGGGCCTTCCACTGCACTGCATGTCCACTGATTTTCAAATTGTGGTGTTGTTCAGTGATTCAACATTGCAGGTTGTGCAGCATTGACATGTATTTGTGATCTCAAAACTTCTGTCCTGGAAGATATCATTCATCATTGTCTGGAATGTCAAGGGGGAGATTGTGAGCCTGAAAAACATCACCAAAGGCTCAAAGAGCCTGCAATTTGTTTGAAAAGCTGCCTTCCACTTGTCACCTTCCTTCATTTGAACATTGTTGTGCCCCCATCAAACATCAAGCTTCATAAAAAAACTTTGCACCCCACAATTGGTTGACCAGTGGATGCTGGGTTTGGCAACCTACACTAGACTTAAGGTGGACTGGAAAGACAGGATCAAGTTATCTTCATTGCACAGAAGTGGGAACCATAAGCTACAGTAAAATGGGGGATGATAACCTACTGTACTGTTGTTGCACAGAAGTGGGAACAAAGGCTAGGAAAAAATAAGATGTACATAATATATCTGAAAAGATGGCCGCATCAGGCATAGTTACTGAATAAGTAGGCACCACATCAGTGGAGCAATATCAAAACTGATGTGCATGTGTGCAAAGTGTGGAGTCATCATCATCATCAGTGGTAATTATCAAGGGAGGTCACATGACCATGTGACCGCAGGCAAGTGCAGGTGGGCACAGGTAAGTATCAGAAATGTTTGTGGCACCTCTCTTTCATGTGTTGTCATTGAGAAATGAGTGACTGTTGTTGTACCAATGGACAACACCAACACCAACACCAATGCCAGCACCAACAGAAGATGCAATGCCAATGACAGTGGAAGACACCAACACCAGTGCCATGGCCCATGACATGAGACAACACAACACCACCACCACTCCCCTCCCTCATTGAAATGTGAGACAGAGGGGGCTATTTATTTTATTTTGTACTAATGAGCCATCCCAGCATGTACATCCAGCCTCATGAGCCAGCACTCACAGGGTGGACTTCTTTTTCTTTTTTTCTTTTGATTATTCTTTGTAACTTTATTATTATACTATAAATTAGTTAGTACAAATATTGGTTGGACCACTGTTTCAGTCGAAAACCAGTCTGGACTGGTTTTTGACCCAATATGAACTGATAGAGACCAGTCCTGTAGGGTCCGGTCTGGTTCTTGTAGAATACTTGAAATGTCAGAACCGGTTCTGGTCCCAGTTCTCCCTCAGGGAGGGTAAAAACCAGGACTGGACCGGACTTTCAAGCACTAATGATGTAGTGTGCAGGGAGTTGTTTCTCCCAGTTTGGATGTTTGCAAAATCACAAATGAGGGTGAGGAGTGATTGGTATGGTTTTCAAATCTTTCACAGTAGCACTAGTTGGTAAAATCACATTGTATTCAATTAGCTCTTCTACTGTTAGTACTGTGAAATGATTGTTCAAGGACAACAGTGGCATATGGCTCACCTGTTGTCCTGGCAAAAATCCTCCTTTGCCTCAGCATTCATCTCTTTGGCCCTTTTGTTGGTCTCAAGGACATCAAGTGTGATGAACTCCTTGTGTGCAAAGTATGATCATTCTTTGTTGTCCATGTATCAAACATTGAAGTGTTTTGGGCATTTTGGTTGAGCATGACTAGATTGTCCACAGTGAAAGCAGACAAGGGTGGAGGGGTCCTTCAATCTCAAGGGTGTGGAGATGCTTGAAACTGGTGGGACATATCATGAAGGGGTAGGGACCTTCAAAGCTGCAGGGACAAATCTTGAACTCAATGGTAGGGGTCAACAAAACACACTTCCACTGTTCAAAGTGGTTTCAAGTTGTGGAGTCATTTGTGAAGAAGCTCAAAATGCTTCATTCTCAATTCAATTATTGTTGCCAAAGTCTGCAGGGGTCACAGGTTTAATATTTTGAGTCTCTTGCAGCTGTGAAAGTGGTTCAAGATGTTGTTCAAGGGGCCTTGAAGCAAGGGCTTGATGAAGAGGGCTGAGGCATCCAATCAGCTCTTGCTTTGCAAGTCAGTGAGAGGACTTGTGACAAGGCTGAGAACCCTGGCCACAACTTTGTACTGATAATTGGCTCTGTAAAAGAACTCTTGAGGCAAGGAGTAATGGACCTTGCCCCTGCAGATGACATGATTCTGTCCTTTGAGTTACTCAATTGTCACAACCACATGCACAGAGACATTTAACCATACTGGATCAATTGTCATAGGAGTGGTGAACATGGTTATTGATGTCCAAA
>QLOK01044224.1:0-13901 GCA_003313805.1 Tricholoma flavovirens | reverse complement strand
ACATCTGGGGGCAAGAATGGTCCCAGAGTTCCCAACCCACCTAAGTATGGTGGATTGCCTGACACCAAGGATTTGAACGTTGGCTGAATGCCCTCCTCTGGTGGTTGAAGGTGAACAAAATTTGCAGCCCTGAGCGTGACTCAGACCGCATGGAATTCACAGCAATGTTCCTTGAGAACACCACCCTTACTTGGTTTGAGGACAGCATTGATGGTGCATACTGTCAAGGAGCTGCTTGGACTTTCAAGGAAGTCATCATTGGCTTATATGACCAGTTCATGCATGAGAACGCTACTCATGACATGACAGATAAGTTCTGGCATGTCGAATATAATGCTGAGGAAGGTGTTATGAGTTATTACCACAAACTGGAGTGATATGCTACCAGGATGATACAGGCCCCAGATCCTTTTATGTTCAAGACACAATTGATGGCCTGGCTACCTGCCAACATCATATCCTTTGTATTGGACAAAGGATGTTCCACTGAGACAAGCTCAGCAGATGATATCCTTCACTACGCCTGCCAGGTGGAGGAGATTGGAAAAATGAGGAGACGCTTCAACGAGAAGAAGCATATAATGGATTCAACAAGGTTGAAGACCACATTTTCAACCAAGCAATCCAAATCCAAGGACCCTTCACCAGAAAGGTCAAGTGAACGGTCTTGCAACCATTCTCAGAAACACGATAGGAAAGATCATGACTACCATTGACCTTCCAGATCAGGGTGCCCTGACCAGAATAAACGAAATCACAGCAACAGAGATTGCCGTGAATGGGACCACTGTGACCCAAAGCACCACTCATCAGGGGGAAAGACCCACCGATACTTGGGACAAAAGTCAGAAAGAAAGCCTGATGAGAGCAAGTCACCTACTTTCTACACCTGCGGGGGACCACATTATTCCACCAATAGGAAATGCCCCAAGTATGGGCAACCCAGACCGGCGGCGAAAATGTACACCACACGAGAAAGATCAGCCTCTGAAACTGATTGAAGACCTCCCCCTAATAATGGAAGGGAGGATGATGAACATCTGAGCCCAAAAAAGGACTCGGACAATCAGCCGGCCTCGAAAGAACAATTCAGCGCTGCATATAGTGACTCAGAGGGAAGTGATCCCTCTGAATATGGATCAGCCTTGTCTGATCAGAACCCTTATGGATCACAGTACAGTTCAGAGGGTGAACTGTACAACTTGGAGACAGATGGTGAGTCTGCCCACAGTGAATATACGGAAACGGAGTGCTTTGGAGCGATCCATGAAATATTGTCAGAGTATGACTGACGAAGAATCTGAGGACAAATCAGAAAAGGCTCTTACCTTTTCTGAAAGATTAGGTGTCATGATGGACAACCTATTTGTTGACAAGCCATGCTACAAAGGCATGGCTACCTTGAGGAAATCCTCAAAGAAGATAACTCACCCCCCCCGAAGCAAGAAAGACAACAGATGCTTTGTTGCGAAGATGAAACTTCACAACCTGGAAGCATTTGTTCTCCTCAACTCAGGCTGTACATCTGACTCAGTTTCCCCAGAATTTGCTATGTCTGCAAATTTAAAAGCACATGAGTTAGAAGAACCCATGCCCCTCCAACTGGGAACAGTTGGCAGCTGTTTGAAGATCAACTTTGGACTATTTACCAATTTTGAAATCAGTGAAAAAAGTGAAATAAAGGACAACCACTACTTCGACATCGTCAATATCGACAGATACAATGTCATCCTTGGTACTGTGTTCATGAGGAAACACAGTATCATCTTGAACTTCAAACACGATGAGGTCAGGGTGAAAGGTAGAGTCCTTGATACAATTATCAAAGGACAAAACTCCTTCAAGCAAGCGAGGAGGCATGCCATGCAGCCTCATCCTCCAAGGGATGAGTGACTCCTGGGCAGTCCACCGGCCACTCGCAAGAAAAAGGACCTGGACAAAGATGGTCTGAGTTTGACTCAAGTACAACCACCATCAGTTTGACAACAGACAGTAGTAATGGAGGAGGTGGACAACATTGACAAACCTCATCCCTCTGGGCTAAAAACTTTGGACCCTATTTTATTGGGACCTGAAGATGACCTGAAAAACAAAGACAATCTAGAGGAGATCATCCACAAATTTACTCGGGATCGCTTTCCCGATGGACCAAACTTTGAACGTGAACCGTTTGATGTGTCTGTCCCTGCGATGCTACCACCCAAACAGGTTGATGACCTGAACGACGTGCTGTTCACCATCTGCAAGGACCTGGCTGGAAAAGCCAAAGTGGAGGGCCGCCTTTCAAAGGAGGACCTCCCATGCCTCAGGGAGGAGTGGAAACAGTCTTGTCAGGACATCCTAAATGGTGTCCCTGACAAATTACCTCCTGCAAGGAAGGTAAACCATCATATTCTGTTGGTGGACAATGAGAAGAAGTACAATTACTATCTTCCCAAATGTCCTGACTCAATGAGGAAGCCCCTCGCTGAGAAGATAAGCAAGTACTGCAATGCAGGTTGGTGGTTCCCTGCTTGAGCTGAGCAGGCTGCACCAATGCTTGTGGTACCCAAGAAGAATGGGAAATTATGCACTGTGATAAACACACAGAAACATAACAATAACACGGTGAAGGACATTACACCATTTCCAGATCAAGACCTAATCAGGCTTGATGTCATTCAAACTACATTGCACTTGAAGATTGACCTCTCGGATGCATATGAGCAAGTCCGAGTGGAACCAGAGGATGTCTGGAAAACCACCTTCTTGACAGTTCAGGGCATCTACGAGAGCCTAGTTATGTCCACATGTACCTGGATGACATATTCATGTTTAGTGAAACCATCAAGGACCACCAGCAACATCTGGAGCTGGTGTTTAACAAGTTATGAGAACACTCTCTGTTCCTTTGAGCAGAGAAATGCAAACTCTACGCTAAAAAGGTAGAGTGTCTCGGTCATATGATTGACGAGCATGGTCTTCACGCCGACAGCAACAAGATGGCATGGATATGAGAGTGGAAGACACCTCATAACTACCACAAGGTCCAAAGATTCCTTGGACTTGTGCAGTATCTGGCACACTTTTTGCCAGACATCAGCATGTTTACCAGCCTGCTGTCCTCGATAACGAGAAATGACCAAGCCTTCCATTGGCAGCTGTTGCATGACCACTGCTTCCAGATGATCAAAGATGTCTGTTGCACAACTCCAGTGCTGAAGCTGATTGACCATGAATCACCTGAATATATCTGGCTAATTTGCGACGCTTCAGTCTTTGGGACTGGAGCTATGTATGGGCAGGGACCGGAATGGCAGACTTGTCAGCCTGCCGGCTTCCTGTCCAAGAAGTTCTTGGATGCTCAAAGGAACTACAGAACCTTTGAGCATGAGACTGTACCCTTACCTGTGTGGGTACAGTGTTTATGGGTACAGGTTAGGGGATGGGAAAATATACCTGAGGGTTACCCCTGGCATTCCTTAGATAGAGCAAAAAGTGAGACAGGGGGGGTAAAAATGAAAGCAATGGTAAGTCAGCTATTTCAGCTAAAATGAATGTGGCAACTAGCTGACAGTCAGACTTCAGAATAACTTTGTGGCTGTGGGCCAGCACTTTGTGTGGCCAGTACTTGTCCTTTTAAGGTTACATTGTATCATATATTGACTTTTCATGCAGGCTTCTTACAAATACAAGTCTTGCTTATCCAATTATGGTAATATTGACATATGTTTGTTCATATTTACATTTGCAATATTACAACCTTATAATAAACTGATTATATTGCCATTGGAATATGTGTTTATTTATATTTATTTACCAACATTTATACCAACCAAATAACTTGATATGGATATTATCTGATGCGCAATTTTCTTGCCATCAAGAATATGCTAGTTTCATGTCATGGAGGGCTTTCTATATTTGGCAATTAACAACATGAGTAGAAAATTGTCAAATGTTAAGAAACATCAATGACTATATAAGGAAAGAGCTGGATGAGATGCCATTGATGGATTGTTGATTTTGACAAAATTATGCACAACTTTTGTAAAAGTTATGTAATTATACAAATAGTAACAAATAAGGACAAATCTAAGTGCCTCATGGCTCTAGTTATTGGAACAGGTCAAATTATGCTGAATAGATGAAATTGAGCTAGGTACTATAATAGGCAATGTAAATAGTACCACACAATACCAAACAATGATGCCAACACTTGATAGCAGCTTACAAAGATCAATTTGTAAAGACTAATGATCATACAAGCAAATTTCATGTCAATTGTCTATTATTAGCTACTTTCCCTCAGTTTGATCAGGTCACATGATGAAACCAACACCATATTTGAACTCAGCATGAAAATCTGAGTAAGATGGTATATGATTTTATTTGGTTAGAGGTCAGGCTATAGTTAGCCTATTTTGGAAATATATTGCTGCAGTCCAAATTATCAATCAATCAAAAAAGTGGCTATTTTCTGGAATGATAAGAATGAGTCTTATTTTTTTTTTTTTGATTCAACAATTTATTACACAGGGTTTGAATGCAGTCCATGGCTACCGTACATATGTACATACAACAGCGGGTATACTATGCAAGTTGGGAAGGGAAACTGCTGCCCTGAGAATGCTCAGTGAAGCAGGAAGGAGGGCTGAACCCAAAGGGTACGGCCAACCAGACAACAGACAAGGTAAGCATGAAGGCACCTCCCTGAACCAGTGCCACAGGAGCAAGAAGCCTGTACTGCCACATCTGCCAACCAGCCTACCCTAGGGGCCCCCAGTCCCGAAGGACCAAATGGTTAATTCCTGCTTGGCCTGCCCCCTGGAGGGGACAAGTACCCCCAAGGCCCGCACAACCCCCCCACCCCGTGCCAGAGAGGCTCTCAGCCAGTTAGAGCCAATGGGACAATTTCCACTTACAGTCTTGGACAAACAAACACAACAAAAAATTTGGTCCAATTATGGACACCAGCTCACACATCAGATTGTCCGTTTTAATGCACAAACAATGTATTTAGGACCTATTAAGTTGAATTGCATGAGCCAATTCTTCATAGCTGTTGAAATGAAAAATTTGGCCAGACACAAAATCTTGTCTAAAAATCCCAAAAAATAGTGCAATCGACGCCTTTTGAACAGCTGGATAAGGATCTGACAAATATAAACCAAAATTTGTGTTCCCGTGTCAGAAAAAAATAATTATGCATTGCCTAAAATACCAATTTGATTTGTCAGTGCACTCTACCTCTCCCTTTGGCACTCCTGCAGTTCTTATTTTGGGCTTTTTGGGGCTTTTTGGCTCTGTTTAGACAATGTTTGATCAATGTATCATGTACTAAGTAGTAGATGACATCTGATAACATGCATCCTCCCTCACATTAGCTGACAATGGTCTGCAGCCAGCATAGTGCTAAGGTTTCTTGTGGAAAAATGTTCCAAGGGTGTTTGTTGACATGGCTTAATACCCTAGATTCAATAGTAAAGTCTATGTGGTCGAGAAATTTCTCATTTATGAGATATTGACACCATCCTGCTCGAGTACTTTAGCTGAGCTTAGGTAATAAAGTAAAATGTAGATTTTTGATGCGACTCTGACACCTATTTGAGCTAACTTGATATGATAATCATTATTTGATGACATCCAGATCACCAAAGGAGGTGGTCTATTCACCCAAACCCACTCAAAAGCCCTGAAATCTTCGAAAAATTTCGCCCAAAAATTTGGCCGCCCAAAATACTTGTGGGAAAGACTTCAGAGGTATGTTTTTAGACATATTTGGCTTCCCTGAATCTGAATCTGGACTTAGTTTTCCCTAAAAAATTGTTGTTCTTGAGATATTAAAATTGTCGTGTTTGTTTGTCCACAACTGTAGTCTGGCCTCTGGAGAGGACAGCTACCTCCCTGATGCAGGTCATCTAGTGTTTGAAGGTCCAGCTCGGTCTGGTTTTTTTTCATTTTAGTAGACAACTGGAACTGGAACCAGTTCCCTCATCCCCAAAAGCTTGCAAAAACTGGACTGAACCGTATAAGACCGGTTCATAGCAGTTCTTAGTCAACTCAAGACTGGTTTAGACCAGTTCGGTCCAAACCGGTTGCCACTAGTGTAGGGTCGGTCCAAACTGACTTTACATGCTACATATGTGAACTTCACAATGACAAACTAGTAGGTAGCGGTATGACCACATACAACCAGTCCCAATCGGTCTGGTTGTCTCCAAAAGACCAGTTGGAACTGGTTTTACCTACTTTTCTTGACTGTAACTATATATTGTATATTGTATTAGATAAATCTAATTACATGACACCCTGCGAGCAGGTGCTCACAGCAGTGAGGTTGTCAAAAGATGAAAAAAATGAAAAAAATGAAAGAAAACAACCCACCTCACATTTGTAGCGAGGTTATCATGCCATCATCACCCCGTTCAGTTGCCCCCAGCATTCGTTTCCCCCCACATTTGTTGTCCCCCACATTTGTTGTCCCCCACATTTGTTGTCCCCCACATTTGTTGTCCCTGGCATTTGTTGTCCTTGGCATTTGTTGTCCTTGGCATTTGTTGTCCCTCCTGTTTGTTGGCCACCCTCACCATTCATTATCCCTGCAGTTTGTCACCCCATTGTACATCGTCCCTGCTGTTCGTCGTGTTGTGTCATCCTTGCCATGCGTCAACCTTGTCCCTCATAGTCAGCACCTCAATTCCCCCTATGAGCAGTGGCTCGCAGGTGGGTGGGTGCTGATGTGGCATTTTTCATAGTTAGAAGAAACAAGGCCCATTGCCACTCTGTGAGCAGAGGCTCGCAGCGGTGATGAAGGGTGAGTGGCTTGCAGGGGTGACATAGGGTGATAATGTTATTGTTATCAAACCTGAAAAACAAAAAAAAATAGTTAGTAAAAAAAAAGAGATCAATGAAAATTAACTTACCGGGGGCCCAAACGATGACTAGTGCCATTTGGGCGATTGGCATTCATTTGTTCATCATGGCAAGGTTCCAAGCTGGGCAGCATGGGTGTCAACAGGCCAGGTGGGGCACAGAGAGGGAGGTGTCGCCCCCGTTGGTGTTGGCAGCATCATTCCCATGGTGTCATTCATGCATTGTTATCAAAAGAAAACAACCTAAAAGAAAGTAAAAGACATTAGTAGAGGTAATAATAAATCAATAAAAAAAGCATACCCTGCCCAAATGATGGATGGGCATCATTTGGGCTGCCTGCGTTGTGTTTGTTCATTTCCATGGTCGTTGGTGTGGACAGAGTGATGACACGGCATTGTTGATGTTGTTGTTGTGGTCGTGGGAAGTTGTCAGGCAAGTGGTGCCACTTTTGTTTTTGGAAGCGCAAACATGACCACATGGTCCATGCACTGCCAGAAGGTATATAAACACCTACCAAACCAGTACTTCCATCATAGACTCCTCCCACTTCTTTAATAATTAGTTATATTTAATACTTATATTAGTTCTTTTTATCTCTACTTATGTAACTTTAGTTGTATATATGGTATGCTTTATATATAGTGAAAAGACCAGTTGCAGCTGATTGCAACCAGTCTTTGATCAGTTTTTGAATATTTTCAAACTGAGGCAACCTGCAACTGGACCGACTCCCAAGCAAGGTGTTACGTTCTGTTCCACCCGACTCAGACTCCCGATGGAAGACCAATGGAAATCCGAAAGATTTCAACCAAGATTCGATCAGATTCCGTTCCTGTACTTAGTGTAGACTTCGTACATAGTTACTGTAGTCACTCATAGGTTTTTACTTTGGGCAGTTACTTCAGGTACCACCCGTACTGCTGACCACAGCTAGTGTACATAGCTATTACCTCGGTCTCCGATCTTCGGATTTTATTATAGTATTTAAACCTAGTTATTTTGTTTGCATTCCGCAATTCGAATATTATAAGTTTCATACGCTATTCTCCTCTCTATTCTTAGTCTTCGGACTACCGATCGGTCTCCACCCGAATTCCCAATCAACCTCTGTCAAATTGGAACACCGTAACAAGCGAAGGGTGCAACTTCTTAAAAGTTGAAGCCAAGTTCCTTACGTTCCCCTTCGGATTCCCGATCGGTCCCTGCATGAAGCCCTCTTTCAGCCTACGACTTTAACACAAGGCAACCGCAACCAATGGTCTGGTTGCCTTCAGTTGGGTTGGGTTGGGTTTCAGTTTTTTTTCCGGTCTATGTGACCAGACCTTTAAACACTAAGGTCATCAGGAGCCACACAGAGCCAGCCAGCAAACATGGGTTTGGAACAATCACCACCTGAAGCACCAGACAGGGGTCATATGCCCTGCACGACCCACTCATCTGGGATCCCACTTGCATAGGGGGAAGGCAAACAGCATAGTGTTCACCACAAGCAAGTGGTACCAGTCCTCAATGGAAACTGGTGCCTGATGCACATGTTCGCACTCCACAAGGGAACAGACACGAAGCAAATGATCCCCAGTCTGGATGACTGGGTTCTGTCTCCACCACATGCAATGGCAATAGATGTTGCTGTCCAGGTGAAAGTGCTGGCGAAACTCCCCAATGGGAGCATGGCCAGTAATGCTGCAACAACTGCGGGTGAACCCTGAGCATGTGTGCCTGAGGCGACGCAACCACGGCCCACCCTTGTGAGTCATGGGTTTGAGGGGCTTGTCCCTGGGCCTGTTAAGGTCCAGGAAGCACTTCCCCCTATATGAATCCTGCTTGAACAGGGAGTGCCATTTGCACAAGGCCTCATTGAGAACAGCCAGCTTGAAATCTTGGGACATCCGGGGATGAGGGCCCCAGGAGATCCTGAGCAATGTCACAACATCATGAGCCTTCTTGTGGACATGCCACTCGAACCTCGAGGGAGTGTGCCACAGAGTAAGGGTACAACGAGCATCCCTGGTGAACCAGGGGTGCAGTGCCTTGCATGCATCCAGGGAGAAGACCTGCCCCAAACAAGGTGATGAGTCCAAAATGGACTCAACTGCCAAAGCAGAGTCAGAGAAAACCACCAGGTGCTGGCACTCCACCACAACAGCAGCAGAGAGCCCCACCTGGAGAGCAAACCATTCTGTCTCAGGGGGTGTACGCACCCCAGCAGCCATAACAGCATGTGGCAGTTTGTCCCCCATCCTATAGATGAGGGCCACCACCACAGCTTGGTGCTGGTCACTCTTTGGGATGGACATGTCTGAAGCAATGACCAGGCAGAGCTCATCAGTCAGGGAGAGGTCCCATGCCAAGTTGAGGGCCTTGATGTAGACCTCTATTCCCTTCTTCTTGTCCCCATCAACAGAGACAGGATGATGGCAAGTGATGTGGGAGGAGAACATGTCCTCCACACACAGGCCAGGCTGAGACTTGGGCCCAAAGGGCTCAAACTCATTAGCACAGATATCAGGGCAGGCATCTGTGGTGTCCCCAGAGGGACCCTTGAGATGCACTGCTGACAGGGCACCCAAAGGCGCCAGCCCAAGGGGGTGCCCCTGAGCTGTACCACTCAAACCCAGCCCCAGGATAGCCCTGAGGGGGTGAGAGGGGGAGAGGAGGGGGGCCCTGCTGCAGAGACGTTTGAGCAGCAGCCCAGCCTGGGACTCCATACTCCCAATGGGGGTGGTGTGAAAACACCCTGTAATCCAGCGCACAGCAGATGACTGCACCTGGTCCAGAGCCTTGAGATGGCCTTGTACCTGGGAACTCTGGAAGTGCCATAGGCGGGCGCCATACATGAACACTGGGACCATGCACGACTTGTAAAGCAGGCATTTCTGCACTGGGGTGGTGCCCCAGTTAGAATTGCCCAGCATCCCCATGGCCTTTACCATGGTAAAGGCCATGGTGGAATAGAACCTCACATGCTCCTTGAACAGGAGCTTGCGATCAAAGAAGAACCCCAAGTACTGCCAAATGGGCTTGGGGCAGAGAGGGGTGGTGCTGGTGTATGGGGCAAACCCAAGATCAATGGGAGGGGAGGAGAACTTCCAAGCCCAGGAAAAATGAAAGACCTCAGACTTGTCATGTTCAAGGACAAGCCCGAGGGAAGTGAAGGCCTGGAATATCACACCATAGGCCTCGGTTAGCAGGGGGAGGTTGTCTTCCAGCCTCACTGACCGGGTGATAAACATGCCATCATCAACATAGGACATGAGGTCGACCTTGCGGCTGATCTCAACCCCCAAGAATATCTTTATCACAGGTGCAATATAGAGCACAGAGAGAACAGGGGACAAGGCAGAGCCCTGCCCCATGCCCACATCAGCAGGAAAGCTGCACAACGAGAATGAGTCCCACTTGTAGGTGGTACAGCGACCCACAAGATATGAACGGAAAAAGTTGACCACCACAGGCAGAAAACCAGACCATGAGATAATGTCCAACAGAACCGAATGGTTCAAGACGGGATAAACTGGGTGATATTGAAAGCGACGATGCTCATTTGGAGGCCCTCAGCCCAGCCTGCTCTAATCAGGTGGGTGAGGTAGACTCCCATGTCCTCAGTGGAATGCTGGGCAATGCCCCCAAACTGGTTAGGTTGGAAGGCACCATGAGCAACACCATTGAACTGAAGCCTGCGAGCAAGCATCTTTTTGACCAACTTGCCCAAGGTGTTCAGGAGCACAATGGGCCTGAAGGCCTTGGGAGTAGAGTAATTGGGCTTCCCCGGCTTTGGTATAATGACTGACAGGGACTCCTTAAAGTAAGAGGGCCAGTGGCCCAGCGAGATGCATGCCTCCACAATGTGAGTGAAGAGGGATGCGACCTCCAGATTGCAGCACCACTGTTTGAAAAAAGACCATGTGACATGGTCAGAGCCTGGGGCAGAGCATGAAGCACATGCCCAAAGGGCCTCCTGCATTTCCAGCACAGAGAAGGGAATCCACTCCTGCATTGGGAGCAGGGGATAGGCCTCCAGATAGGACAGGTCAACTGCCTGGTCATTGGCAGCATTATAAGTCCCATCCAGAGCACCCCAAAGAGACTCCAGGTCATTACAAGGGGCACCCCTATAAGAGATGGCCTTGTACAACAGGAGGTTATGCTTGCAGGTCCATGCCATGAGGTCCCACAGTCACTGGTTGGTAGAGGCAATCTCCTCGATATGCTCCTCGAAGAAATCCTGCTTGGCTGCCCTCATGGTAGAGCAGTAGGCACACCACCTGCTTGAATCCTGGTCAGCCTGGAAATCCACAAGGGCATCAGTGCAGTCCTGGTCCCACCACCCCTTGGAGTGGTGGGAAGACTTAGACTCATTAGAGTGATCGGACCACACCTTGGCAAAGGCAGAAGAGATTGCCAAAATGACTCCCTCCAACTCCATGACAGACATGCCCTGCCACCCTGACAGGGAGGAAAGCACAGATGTGATGTCAGCCAAATATTTGGCCTCTGCATCAGACTCCAGCTTTATGGACCACTGGGTAACTGGGACAAGTGAGTCCGGGCCAGGAACGGTGACAACCAGGGGGACATGATTGGATGGCTCCCTGGCATCAGGCAGGATCTGATGGCTGACACTAATGGACAGCTCTGCACAAATAAACAGTAGATCTATCACCATACGGGATAAGACCTGGTTGAATGGGAAGTGTGTGGGACCAGGCTGCACAGGGAGGCAATGACTGAGACCCAAGCACTTGGCAGCCACCACCAGGCACTCTGCATGGACATTGGTCTCTGGCAGGTAATTCAGATCCCAGTTCTTATGACAGACATTGAAGTCTCCTCCCATGACCATGAGGTTAGGCCAGGTTCAGACCCCCTCATGGAGGGCGGTGATGGCCGTGTGATTAGAGTCTGAATATACATTCGCAAACAGGGAACACCCTACCCCTAAGCCTAGGGACAGGATGACTATATCACAGTGATCAATGAGGTTCCTGCAATAGCTGGGCCTCAGAGGTTTAATACGCACGTTGAAGTATGTGGCAACATGTGGCAGGTCATCTAAAGATGATGGGTGGAAGATGCACCCCCAGTTCAGACTGATGGGGGGGCCGACGACCACCTCTGTTACAAATCTTGCTAGCAGTAGACAGACCAGACGTTCTTTTCTCTTCTATTCTTATTATTCATTCTTGCTTACTACCCCAATGGATTATCATCCTATTGCCTCCTCTGATTCTTATGCTCTTCTTACCAAACATTCTCCTATTATTCTCTTCACATTTATCCTTTATTGTCTCCTCCTTTTGACTCTCATCTAATTTGCCTATTGGTAGATAAGGACTATCTTTTATGTATATAAACTGTAGTACTTAGAGGTCTTGCTCTTCAGCTTGACCTGAGCAATTCATGTTCTCAACTCTATGAACAGACCCACCCTCAGCCACTCAGAAAGCCTCTGAGTCAGTAAGACAGAATGCATTACTGAGAAAGCCTCCAGTAACAGACAGAATGACTAACTATTGATCAACTATATCATTAGGAGTGCTTGTACTTGAGTTGAGGCTATTGTCTTAATAAAAGGTCAAGCTGAACATCAAACACCCTCTTACCCAAGAGTAAACAAACACATCTCGAAAACAGCAGTCCACTGATCAACCACCAAGAGGAGCCACCACCAAATATGGGCTCTGGTATAGTTACCAAGAAAGACAAACTCAATTTTCAGAAACACAGGGAAAGTAGTTTACTAAGTCAGAACCAGGACAACCAGGAAGATTTTTGAAAGAAGAAGACTTCTCAGCTGAAGAAGAAGAATCACCGAAGATTAAACAAGAATCCCCAGAACCACCAGCGCTCACCTTTTTTGATGATGACAATGATCTATACACTGACATGGCAAGCAGGGAAATCAAGATCAGGGCTCTGTCTGATTTCACCGGAGATTGAACCAAAACAACAAAGTTTCTCCAGGAAGTGTCACTCTTTCTCCAAGTAAATGAAGTGATCTATGATACTGATGAGAAGCGGATCATCTTCGCCCTCTCTTTCATAAATGACAGCATCAGCATAGGCATTAGAGTGAGGGAATATGACCAATTTAGGGACCTGGGAAAGGTTTGCGACAGAAGTGAAGGAAGCTTTCTCCCCTATAGATGATGCGGGATCAGCCTGGACAGAAATGAAAACCCTGAAACAGGGCAACGACCTAGAAGACTATGTCAGCCAATTCCTTATCCTGAAAGGAAGATTGGGACTCATCAAATATGTACTTCAGAAAGGCCTGAAACCAGCTCTCCTTGACAAAATCTGTTGGATTTCTGTGTGATCATGCACATCCACTATTCGGAACACCGCTGCTCACTTCCCCTTGCTGTGTGGCATAGCCCCCTTTAGCAAGTATATATATATTCTATGTACATACTTTGTAGTACTTATCAGTTATCACCAAACCGGGCTAACACCCATTGTACCAGCCATAAGCAAAATTTCAACATAACCTGTCCATGCTTGGTACAAAATTGTTGCTCATTTCGCGCTGTCACTCTTTTGCTTTTTTATCACACTTGTTCAATCAATTTATTTTTGGATCATGTCAAATGTCAACTCGCTTCTCAGTAACATCCCTAAACTTGATGGGAACAACTACCACGATTGGAAATTCACGATCAGCATGGTGTTAAGGCGAGCTGGCTGCTGGGATGTGCTGACAAAGGACAAGCCAGCCACCTGGAGTAGTGGAGATGATTGGGAAAAGAAATCTGAGGAGGCATTGACTTACATTAGGTTAATAATCTCCCAAAACCAGTATAGCTACATCCGGGATAGCAGTGATGGGCCATCAGCATGGAAGGCACTCGCTGAAATCTATGAGAAGAACAGCCGCACAATGTGCATTTCCCTTAAAAGGCAATTTTATGGCTACAGCATGACAACACATGCCTGATCACAGAATACATCACCGGCATCACAGATCTTGCAGCACAACTTACAGTAGGCAACAAAACCCTTCCAATGTTTTGTACTTTTAGAAAGATGCCTTTATATCTCAGGAA
>QLOK01044218.1:0-40002 GCA_003313805.1 Tricholoma flavovirens | reverse complement strand
AATTGAACAGAATTGATGTCCATACATATACTCAAAGATCTGAACAGCAACATTCGAGATGGCACAGATATTTGATGAATCCGATATCGATTCATGTTTACCGTTTTTCCCACCAGTCTTTGAATACAAGGCAGTAACTTGACAAAAAATGTCAGTGGTTATGTAAATGAGTTACAGTGACACTGGAAAACATACCATGCCCAATTCACAATTCTTTATCTGTGAATACAATTCCATAATCTGCAAGCTTTAGTGGCCTGAAGATAGTCACTCTTGCATCAATAAGGTTGTTGAGGTGAGACACTTTCGAAAAGACCTGTGTAAAGATTTTTTTTCATCAGGCAGCAGCCTAGATAAAAACGGGTACATTTGTCAACACAAACTTCATACATATTGGGATGTCACACCTGCTTAGCTAGTGCTGAGGCTGTAACAACAGCATTGCCAGCATTGCCACTTGGAAGCTGATCTACAGTTGTTTCCTCTATCTTCCCATCCCGTGCTCCCTTAGCAGGTGCCCACCATTGCGCTGAACACTCATACCCTGTGCTGATGGCCTTGTCATCCTGGGATTCTCTCAATGCCTCATGGAGCTGGCGAATGACTTGCTGCTTGAGACTTGCCGATTTCTTCTTTCTGTCATCTGGAGCATCCTGTGAAAGTTTTGTCCATACTCCCATTGCAGCTTGAGTTGAAGGAATTGAGTTACTGGTAGGCTGGGAGATGGAAGATGTTCCGGCTTGTTCTCTGGGATTGAGTAGTATGGCTCTGGCCCATTGCACCTCGTAAGGGGTATTTATTGTAGGATATCGCTTTCCAATACCAATCCATTCACTTGCGATGAATTGTGGAACAGCTGCCAAATCAAGGATGCCATTGCCCATATGGAGAATGTGCTGTACAGATGTCTGGGAATGAGATGCATGTAACAATGTTAGAGATGTAGTTGGGCGGTCCTTCCGTGTGAGAAAAGAAAATGATGGATAAAAAAAACCCTACAGAGAAAAATATTACAATGCTCAAGGATTGAACCCAAAACCTCACATATCAACACATAAGACATGATACATATTACCACTACACCATTGGTACTTATGTCTGGACAGGATCTAGGCCACTGAAGTATCGACCAGTTGTCTGGACACCTGACCTAGCTGTTTTGGCATTTACCCCCCAAAATGTCTGGATTTTCACCTAGCTGTTCAGGTCCAAATCAGCAAAAAATGTCTGGATTGGGATCTAGCCTTAGTAGGGATTATCTGGGGTCCTGGTAACAAACAAGCGGATGAACAAGCTAAAAAGGCAATTACAGATGGCAGTAGCGATGCAGAAAAACTCCCAAAAATGCTCAAGAAACCATTACCACGCACCAAAACAGCTATAAAATGGGCATTCAACAAAAAGCTAGAACATGCCACACAGAAGTTATGGCAGAAATCAAAGCGATACGACCGGATGAAAAATTCAGACCCAACCACGTCATCCAGCAAATACATCGACCTCATTATGGGCCTACTGAGGAAACACGCCAGCATACTCACACAACTACAAACAGGACACGCCCCATTAGCTAAGCATCTATTTCGTATAGGGAAAGCCGACTCACCAGTATGCCCCTCATGCCAACAGGCTGATGAAACAATACAACACTATATGCTACACTGCCCCACACATCAAGCAGCATGAAAAAATTTACGAAATAGCATGGGAGGAAGGGATGTAAACATCACAAAGCTCTTCACAATGAGAAAAACACTTCAGGCATTATTCAGATACGCAGCAGAGACTGGCCGATGGAAAGGAATGTTCGGAGAGTTGCCAGAATTGAACGAAGAACAGGGAAAAGAAAGGGAAGGAAGGAGATGAAGAACCACAAACGACGGACACGCATACACTAATCATGGTCCTAGCACCAAATATTAAAGCGCCACCAGTGCTTCGAGGACCACCCTGTGGCCCCTCCAAGCAGATGACGAAGAAACTTAACATAGAGAAGAACCAAGCGGCATTGCACATACTGTACATTTCACTCTCTTACATATGGTTCACCACAGAGGAGAATAAATGGGATTCAAAAAAAAAAAAAAAAAAAGAAAAAAAAAAATATGGTTCCAGACATTGCATAGCCTGAGTCTAGAGGTCTCAACTCAAACGTCAATGTCAAGTATTGCGATGCTCTCAGAGCTGTTGTGATAAAATACCTTTTTAGATGCGCCTACATGCGCAAGCTGCGCCACTAGAGTCTAGACTATTTACAGTCGGCTTTCTCATACTGCATAGCCTCGGGACCAGCTCTAACCCTATGCAAGATCAGATATATGCAACACGGAAATATGTCACACCGTGGGACACCTGTGACCCCCCTACAAAGTGTGACATCGATTCAGCCATTTTATACAGCCGTCGAGTATACATTCAACTACTCTAGTTTACTGTAAAATAGCTATCTAATGATGATTGAGTGCAGTTGAGAAGATCATCGCGCTGTAGCTGTGCTCTGTAGCTGCGCAAATGATGTGGCAATTCAAGAGAAGAGTCGAGGTCCCCATAGTTAATGCACGCTTTCTCGAGCAATGCACACAGATTTATAACCTCTCGAGGAGGAAGATGATACTTATCATCGTTGTCTTCATCTGAGTCATTGTCTGAGTCATCGAGCTCAATTATCTCACCCCATGCAATGGCCATCTCATGCTGGACCTCAGCAACAATCTCCGCATCACCTCCTTCAAATCTATATGGTGAATCACCAATTTCACATTCTTCGATTGGGTCGACAAGGTCCTCAAGGGTGGGTGGGGGTCCCATGATTCACTTGCGCCTGACTAGTTCCTTGACAGTGTTCATTAAGTTTTTTTCCGCTTCGATGATTTGAGAGTCGGAAATGGATGTGGGATCAGATCATACTTGAGCTAGCGGAGGTAATCTGATTGTTAATTGTGGCAATTGAGTCATCGAGGAAAGCCATGCTAGCGCTTCTTGCGCTTTTATTACATTGCCCTCCGCATTCATGACCGCGTCAAGAGTGGGTTGCCAATGTCGTGCATTGTATCGACTACCGAGATGTGTTTTCAACTGTTCCTCGGCAGCAGGTAAGGTCATGTTGCTTGTTGCAAAGTTTCGAAGTATTTCCCATGCGCCACGATCTGAGCGCGGAGATGATGTCTCGTATATGTCATCTTGTAAGAGTTCCCTGTAGAATAAATGGATAAATGTACAAGATAATCAATTTCTGCCACTGGTGGTTACGTACCCTTGAATCTTTGTGTGGCCCCAGCAATTCTTAATCGTCGATGCCTCCACCTGTCTCCACGCCATGCGCGCCATCAGCATTCCTTCCATCAAATTAATCTTGTAAATGTCACGTTCCCCTGCCTCATCCCTCTCGATCGCTCGAATGCAAAACTCTTGGCGGTAGTGAGCTTTAAAACACCTGATGATTCCTGCATCGAGCGGTTGGACAAATGAGGTCATATTGGGTTCAAAGAACACAAGGCGAATATTTTGCGGCTCATACTGAATATTATGACCCGAGAAGTTGTCGAGTGTGAAGCAGATATGCCGGTTCTGCTGGTGCATTTCTATGTCAAAATCCTTGATATATCTGAAGGCAGTCGCAGATTAGATCTGCTGCCCTCCTTACGAGAAAATGATTTGCTTACTCTTCGAACAACTCAGAGGTCATCCAAGCCTTCTTGTTGTTCCGATAGTAAAAACCGCGCTCAGCAGGACTCTGCCTTTTGAAGCAGCGCAGCTTTTTTGCCTTACCAATATACATCGGTGGTAAGCACTCACTTCCATCCGTGTTACATGCAAAGAACATCATAATCCTAAACTTTTCTTTCTTCTTTCCAGCCATCTGCTTTGATGCAAGCCCTCGATCCGGTGGCACACTAATGGTTTAGATTAGGACACTGTCACAGTGATGATAATCAATTTTTTCTGCTTACAATGCAAACAGGCTGCTTTCATCGCCATTCCATCAATCCCGCTCAGCATATGTCGCCAAAATCATCCCTACATGCTTCTGTTCTTCTCTCACAGCCTCAATATCAACAGATCCTGCTTCTCCATGTCGATGCCTCTCCTTGTAGCCGTATGCCTTACAGAATGGAGCAATCCAACCATCTCCACTCAGGCGCTCCGCTTCAGGGACATCAAACTGTTCTTCAAATTTAAGTCGCTTTGCCTTCAACATTGGGCCATTAACTGTCTCTCCCTTCTCCTCCATATGCCTTACCCAGAGAACGAGGGCCCTCTCAACATCAGGTCTTGTGACAACACGCGGACGCTTCGAAGAAAGCGCATTAGGGTGAGATGTGACGCGTTTCTTGAGTTCTTCCCATGACTTTATCTTTCTGGACAGGGTACACTGGTTGAATGACAATGCACCATTAGACTTCGAAGCAAAGTGCTTCACGATGTCGCCTTGGGTCATTCTGGGGTGCTGGTCAATGAATGCAAAGACCGTCATCCAGTCGTGCAGAGTCAAGTTTTCATGCTTTTCCTTGACTGTCCTTGCAGAAGTTTTCGGTGCATCCTTCGGAACAGGAACCTTGGGCTTTCGCTGGTAGGGTTTGGGCTTTTCTCGAGGCTTCCGAGTAGGCTCTGGGGGCATTTTGTCAAACACATAAAATTTCGAGGAGTTACCTATGAGGCGAAACATGGCATTAATTTTTTTCGCACTATACTTTCCTTGGAAGTAGCTATCATTCTTATATATTGTGATTCTGGGCATGACCGAATCGCCGACTGGGTGATCTTCCACAATCGCCGACACAAATGCAGTGGTTTGATAATGCATATTGCTGCCCCCAGACCTATGCATTATGCACCTCATATCCCTGCGTCCCATGGTGGTTCCGATGCAAAAGCTATGCAACATGAGAATTATGCAGGATTACGTCATGCATTATGAGAAAGTCGACTGTATATGCCAAAACGCCTAAGTCCAACTTGAAGTCTATAATTCGACGTCTATCTATAATCCTAGCACACACGACAATGTATCTGCACCTCTCCAACTCTTCAGCGTTAAACTCCCTCTACACCAACGCGGAGGGCCAAGTTCTCTTCAAAGTTCGAACACCTTCAACACTATTCGCACGCACGACTGCTATCTCTCGCGTCGTGTCGAATCAGCTGTCCTCTCGTGGTGAGACCCGCCGAGATTACAGCTTCCTCGATAGATTTGGGCAAGTGGCGCAATTCGAGTGGAAGTCTTTCAGTTCGTCGCAGTTACGCTTCAAGGGAAGAGAAGTCAAGACGAGATCCTTCTTCATGAAGCAGGGGTGGGGGTGGTATGGCCGGTAAGTGACTTTAGCTTGATCTGGCGTGGTTTGAACCCATCTACACAGCCATCGCGTATTTGCTAAGTGGGTACTAAAATCAGCTCCCGAGGTTAGTTGTAACGTTAATGTTATACCATTACCACTTGACACCTTTGGTAGTTGAGGCTGAATAATGGCGCAAGTACTGTAGTAGCGCGCTACCACTCAGGCCAGAGTAGTCCGTTCTGCAAACCAAGAAGCGGGTATCTGGAGATCTTGCCGGCGGGAGAGTGTATTGTGGACACGATCCTGGTCACGTTTGTTTATATAGAGAAACATCGAGAGGATGAGTGATTTGAGGAGGTATCTTATTAAAGCGATATAATAGTATAGTATACATACATATGGATAGTAATCTCGGGGAGGCTATGGTGTTCCCGAAGGATGCACGTGAGTAGCACCTTCAAGTCAAACCGCTTACCTCCGCTTACACATTGACAACTCGCCTACTTATAAACCAGTCAACATACACCGTTTCATTCGAAATATCCAGAGGATGGCTGATGGTCGAGGACTTCCCTTACTTAGTGGTCCTCCACCTTCAATGGATCCGGGTGATTCATGTAGGAAATGTGGCAAGGAGTTTAACGTGTTTCTCAATCGTTCCAGGAAGTGTAATCACTGCGGTATGTGATTGGTGAAGTACATCAAGGAGGTGTTATCGATTTCCAATCTGGCTTTCAGGTTACTCCTATTGCCATAGCTGCTCTGATTATCAGGCTTTGATGCCTCGCGGAGGGCAGGATGCTGGTTACGATTCGATGAATGTGTGTGCTTACTGCGTGGATTACCTGACCAGTACGTCCAATGTCACTCTTTTGGCTGGGACTGACCTGACAAAGGGAATCAGTCACGGCTAGCGGGAGAGGACAGCTAAAAGGGATGACACTGGCCAAGCTGAAGAAGTATGTGAATGCGTATAACATCAAGATAGATCGAGCAGTCGAAAAGGACGATGTTATCGATGGCATTTTGGCTGCGAGAGTGAGTGGCTCAGTAAAATTTTAGATCGACAGAAATCTTACTCTGGATGGTAGAATTCAAATGGCTGTCTCGCACGTGTGAATGAGGTAGGTTTATCCCATCCACATAGGTTCATCTCTTACGCTGGTTATCTAGGACTTCTACAGACTGTATTCTGTACCAAACAGAACAGGCCCGAGTCGTCGTGGATTCTTCTCGCGCCAAAATCAGAACTCGAGTAACCCGTCACCACCACCACCACCATCATCTCGACGACCCCGTCCACCACCATCATATAACTTCCCTCGGCCAGATCTAGAACCGGATGCTCCGCCCCCTGGCCCTCCGCCTGCACAGCAACGGCCACAGCAATACAACACGTCTCCGCGTCCACCACCACCACCACATTCACAACCAACGCCACCGCCGCCGCCAGTCCCTCCTCGTACGGACAATTACCATCACCAGTCACCACCACCAATGCCAGGAAACCGTCCAGACGTCCATCACCCTCCACCACCGCCTCCTCATTTTCCTCATCCTCCTCATGTGCCCCATACCTCTCAACCAACACCCACTTATCCCTACCAGCGTTCCTCCACTCCCTACTACTCCAGCTCTGGTCAATCTCCACCTCGTGCCGCTTCAGCGGCCCCTTCCTCCGCGACACCTCCATCTCTGGATGAACTCCTCAATATGACCTCGGAAGCTATCGGGTCGCTATCGATATCCGCATTGAAAGCCATTTTGTTTACCAATCACGTCAACGCAGGGATGATACTGGAGAAGAGCGATCTAGTTACGAAAGTCAAGGTACTGGCGGCGGATGAGCGGAGGGAGAGGGAGCGGCAGCGGATGCTGGAAGAGCAGGAGGAGGTGGAGAGGGTTGAGCGTCAGAGGGTCCTTTTGGAGCAATTCCGAGCGCAACGACAGAGGGAGGAAGGGGCTGATAATCATGAGCATACGGATGGTGAACATAAGCAGGAGGGTGAAGGCCCTGGGATTGATGGTGACGAACATCCTCACGCCGAGGACTCGTCTGGTGAACCATTAACAGCACCCCCACTTCCCCCGAAGTCAAAAGGAACTGCAGTAGATTTGGAGCGCACGGGTTTATGCGTGATATGTCAAGATGAAGAAGCTAACATTGCTATTGTTGATTGCGGGTTCGTCGCCTATTATTGTGATCTGCTGGAGGCGGTGGCTGATGCGCTGTTCTGAATTCTAGACATCTTGCCATGTGTAGAGGCTGCTCGGAGTTGATTATGGCAAGCTCGAGGGAATGCCCGCTTTGCCGTACGAGAATCGTCACAGAGGCTCGACTCCTACGGATCTTTAGGACGTAGCGTCCAACTATGTAGGGACAGGATTTACTGTTTTGCTTACACGTGCGCGGAAGACGTACTTGCGGCCTTCCTGTGGATTCATCATGGCTTTTCAGACAGCCAACAAAACACTTCGTTTGACTAACGTAATATTTATTTCCTATCGTATAGTATATTTCAGCCCCATGTCCATGTACATGTGTGTAGTTAGTATCAGTGGTTTACTGTCTCCTTCGATGCTGGAATTTAGAACCAGATTGATCTGATATTCGACCACATGTTGCGAGAACCGTCGCCCGACTTGCTGCACAATGTCTGTAAATCCGCATCACCTTCAAAAGTGAGGGTATGTTTCTATCATCTGCCCGTATATAGTAGCACACTGGAAGCTCTCAGAGGTGACGACAGGGGACTTAGAGCCAAAGCCGTGCCAGAACCCCCAGGCCCGGGCCATGTCCAATTACATAACTTTAACCCTGGTGCTTGCAAACGTTCGTGTCTCGCTCTAGTGAAAAGCGAACGATGGTTATTTGTCGATGCGTTTCCATCTAATACGCGAACGCAATACAAGTGGCGTTCTTTCTCCAGGTGAACATGCACGCAATGAAGTTCAACCTAAAACCCAACGCCCCCGTGACTCGGCGGTTAGTATCGCTTCGATGATCGTCATCTCGGGATTCAACACTAATACGACTTTGGGAAGGATAAGAACTTTACTGTCTGACTCTATGCCAGAACTATCAACCCAGATGCTTTGTATGGTGTCGATGGTCGAAATATGCGATCGTTGTGCGTATGCAGGAATTCCGAGTCAATCACCCTACATCCGCAGGGCGTGGCTCGTCTCTCAGGCTGGCATTGCTATTTCTCAAGCTGAACTCCCTCAGGTTTCGGGACGGTATCGCTTGTGTTGATGATTGGAAACAGATCAAGAAATGGTTGAAGGAGAGTGCGTATGAAAAGTTCTATTGAACCTTCAATATGAACATCAGAGGGCGCTAGAAGAAATGTGGGTTGCAAAAGAAAGCAGGGGAGTGAGGTTGCTAGAACTGATGATGGGCACCACGGCTCATCTGGAGGCGTCGACGCACCCCCCGCGACCTCACCTCAGGAAAAAGGAAACTTGCAGATTTGGAGTATAGGGTTTGTGTGTGATAACTAAATTCCATACACTTTGCCATTCGATGTTGTCCGTTGTGCCTAACTTCAAGTTAGGATGTGGCCCGGGCGCGCCGCGCGAATACCATATTGAGGCAACGACTCATTCAATTTTTGTCCCGCCGTCCTGGTGACGCTCAACGACTGCGCTCGGACTTCACGCTCTTGCAGAGGGCCCCGTCGATAATCTCCACTGGTCGTCAAACTTCTGGCTTATGTATGTGACCTCCTGCCAGTGTACAACGACAAGCAACATGCAACATTACCAGCCCTGTCCCCAGCATGCTCGGTCAGAACCTAGATGTTTCTCCTATTTTTTCTAGTACCCATTTACTTCTAGATCCAGCACTGAACTACTTGTGGCGCGATCAATTCACTTTAGGAAACCTTGTTAAACGTATGCTGGACGACTTGTGGAAATTGGCTGAAGGGCCCAAGGCGGGCAAACAATGCATCGAAAGTGTCTGAATTTCCTCCCGGCCGATCCCCACCTCAGATGTTCGTCACTTTAAGAATCTGACTGGGCGAGGTTTGACTACTAGTACTCACACGAAATCCGGCGAGAGTCACAATGAAACTTCATACTGTCATTGTTGACTTGGAGACCACCATTGGGCACCCTGCTGCGGCACAAGCCCTCTATCACATCCCTGGATCATGACGTTCCCCAACACCTTTCTGTATGGTGCTCCTTCTCACGTCTTCCCCCCAATATTTGAGAAGCACGATAATGCTGCTTTTTTCCTCCCCTCCTACATTTTATCAGCTGTATTGTTGGCAGTAGCGTGCATTACATCGTTCCTTAAGTCACCGCGGCCCACAGTGTCATGATTGTGATTCATTTGCGGTGACTTGTTCTCCGTTCCCAGACGAAAATTCTTAATCTATTTACTGTATTCGTGTCGAATGCCGTGCTATGCGAGCTCGGTTGTAAAAGATAACCACATGTAAAGTGCCACTGAACCGACGTCCTGTAGTATTCTTTTACATAGACGAAGGAATCTATATGCGAACCAAATAGATACTTAAATATCAATCCAATCATCTATGCCCATCCACCCTGCCCACCATCTAATCGATCCACCCACTCCCGTTTAAAAGCCTCAGTGAGTGACCCAAAGTCGCTTCCCTCTAATACATCAAATCTTACCCCTTTAGTTGCAAATAACCTAACAGCGGCTAATTGCTCCTTCATAGCTTCTTCCTTTTGAAAGGCAACAGTTGACAACTTCCCTGCAGGAGATCCGGGCTGCACAATGACATGTTCAACATGGGGTGGCAGCCTTGACGGAAACAATGTCGTCGTCTCCTCGTCACTACTAAATGCTTGCTGAAGCTCGAGCACGAAGCTGATGGCCATACTCAGGCCGGAGATGCGCAAATGAGTGAGTGATGGACAGGTGTCATCTAGTCCGCGTAATTGCAAAAGTCCATGTGGATTGCGGTTACCGTGGAGGTGGAGATGCGTGAGTCGCGGAAATTTCCCCGGAGAGGAAGGAAAAGGGTAGAATCCCGAGATGGTTAGTTCTCGGAGGCACGGAAAAGAGAGCCGGAAGAGCCGTGCGATTGATCTGGTGCTTGTCGTGAGGTCGGAGAGGACAAAGGTGAGCGTCTCGAGAGTGGGGGCGACGAGCGCAAGGATACGGGTGATGGCACTTGGATCGAGGGTAGGTGAGGGAATCCTAAGCTTGCCTTCGGGTTTACTGAGTGATTGGTCCGAGAGGAACAAGTGTCGAATGTGCCGAAGATGGGGTGGCAGGCGTTCCAGCTTCGAGAGGAGTGTCATAATTTGTGCTGGCCCTGAAATGGACAGGGACTGGTACATGTACAGCCGGGCTATCTCGTTGAAATATTTGGATACGAGGCTGAGTGTTCGTATAGTACGCCCATCATCTAGGCCTGCCAATTGACAGATGAACGAATGAAGTTCGGTGGGGCAGGCTTGCATATTGGTGGCGCAACTGTCAAATATCGGACTGAAGGAACAGAAGCGACTCGGAGCGACTGATTAAAACTTGGTCCGTCATTTCCTTTGTTGGATGTTCAAGATGGTGCAGAGATGGCGACATTTCGCGACATTAATAAAATCATGTCACGTGATTTTAAAAAAGGCAGCCACTGAATGGGGAGCATCCTCAGTCTGACTGTTCCTCTTACGCTGACGAGACATACCAAGTGCTACCGCACCGTTAGCGCGAAAGATCTTGGATGAGGAATTCGGATTTCAAGCTTCACGTACCGTATGGAAAACAGATATGTATGTGTGGGTCTACTGCAAAACCCAATCTGGATTATTTCTGGCCCAAGTTCAATCAGGGCCAGTACAATCACCAAGATCCGGCTGGAACTTATGGAAGTCCCAAATCCTGCATCGAGTGCGGGCTACTGTAGGCCATGGATTGCCGTCGGAATCGTTGCGAGATAGGTGAAACTGCCATGTGTTTTATGCCATCGATTATGTACTGAAAGGAGGCCCTTATCCTTGGTCACTGCACCTAGATTCTTCTTGAGTCGCGGCGCCTACGAGCACGAGCACGAAAGTGCGCGATATTCCGAGTCGCATGCTAATCTTTAGTGTGAAATCTGAACTTGAATATCATACGAATCGTGCGGAAGCGCAAGAGATCTCCGTTAGAAATCAGGCTGAAGCCCATTGTATAATATGGTGGTCGTGAGGCAGGAGGGCGGCCTGTTCAAAGTATGATCGATCGACATAAAATCACGTGCCAGTGGACCCGGACAGCTTCAACTTCTTGAACTTACACGGACTGAGTCTCCTCAGGCCAAGGTTGCGGAGATGATGATCCTTCTTGAAGTAATGAGTGGTTCGATGTGTCCTTTCAGTATGACTGTCACAATTACGCCTCGCTTGGCAATAAATCGAGATGGACAAGAAGACGTACCGAATATCGGGTAGTGACTGTGGTTTTGGTGTACTTTGAGATGCTCATGCCCGAACATGCCGAGCCTTCCTTGGAACAATTCTCTACCTGGGTAGCCGTCTTATACCACTCGCTCTTCCTCCCGCCATGATATCTAAGGTTTTCTTGAGCCTCTGTCTGCTTACCTCCGCCAGCGCAGTCACCGTCTACGGCCAAATCCCATTGGGCCAAATGAGTATCGCCGCCGCCGACCCTCATGCAACTAGTCCGCCAGTACGGAATATTCCAGCCTATGATGAGACTATACTCAACCCTCCAGCCTTGCCCACTGAGCGAGCACCCACTCAGTTTACTTTGAATCTCCAAGCTGCCAATGGGACCGTACCAGGCTTGTCGATCCCCCAGCGCGGGACGTTCTATGGGTTCTCTATCGAGATGTCGGTCGTCACGCAACTTCGTGAGCATCTCGCCGACTTCCTTGTTCAAGCCTAATAACAATGACCCTGGCAGTCGGGAAAAACTCGTCAGTAGTACGTTGATCATCTGAGCTAGTATGGATCATAACTTTTGGTTAGATCATACGTTCAAGTTCCTTTCCTCAATTTAATGTCCCATATCAAGCAACGGGCTGGAGCGATACATATTCGGCTAGGAGGGAACACGCAGGATTTCGCATATTATGTGGAGTCGCTTGAGGACGGTCACGCGCTTGGGAAAGAGTTGGAGGAAACGCGCAATGGCCCAGTCAGTCCTTCATTCTCTAAACCTTTTTGAGAATGAGACTTGGACTTATCATTGCCATCCCAAGACGAATACTCCCGCTGTATTATACACTATGGACCTGTTCTACCTCATGAGAAATATCTCTTCGCACGTAAATGTTAGGTGGTATTTAGGTAAGTGTACTTCATGTCATGTCTTAAGGTGTTGCTATATTCCTCCTCACAGGTATTCCTTTCAACGACACGAATTGGCGTTTCGCCACCTCGGAGTATGGCCAAGCGATCCTCGGCGACTATCTGCTTGGTCTTCAGGCTGGGAATGAACCCGATTACTATGAGTCGTACGTTAGTTGAACCCCAGTGTTCCTTACTTATCGCCAACCTGTAACGTACGTTTAGCCACGGTCATCGACAACAAGGCTATTCTCCCTACGACTACTTCGGCGAGTTTGGGACATTAGTCCAAGCTATCCAGAACAACCCTAACATACCAAATAAAAACATGCTCATTGGGCCAAGTCTCGCATCCGGACCCTGGATGCCTGAACAGTTGTGGGATACTGGGTATCTCCCATCGTACGGCCAATATCTCGTCGCCATCTCCGTAGAACAGTACGTCCTCTTCTTGTTTAACAAGATACCAATCGTTAACGACTCTACATGAAGCTATCTCTCCAACAATTGTTTTGCCCAGTTCGGCATTGGTGAACCGGTAGACCCGCAGGCGACATTTCCCATTTTCCTCAACCACGATGCCGGCGGAAAGGTCGTGAAGCAGTTTCTTAATTCCAGCAATATCGCACGTGAGATGGGTAAACCATTTATCATGTTTGAAACCAATACTGCAACGTGTGGCGGGCTGCCTGGAATTTCTGATAGTTTTGGTGCTGCGCTCTGGGCGCTTGATTATGGGTTTACGATGGCAGTGTCTAATTTCTCAGGCGCTCTACTGCATTTCGGTGGCCAGAATGTGTATTACAATGTGAGGCGCATATAGTCATAACCTGACGAAAATATCATTTTTCCGCAGCCTTTTACAGGTATTGGAATTGGAATTTTGAACCTCGTACAGAACTTCTATTTACGCTCCCGGTTACAGCGCCTCCAACCAACCAATCAACCTTCAACCAATGGACACTTGGAGCAATCTTCTACTCCGTGATCATTGTCGCAGAAGCCTTTGGCATGTCCAACGCCTCCCAGATCGTGGACACATCCAACAATGGTGCATTCACCCCGTCATATGCGATCTATGACAATGGCGTACTCGCACGAGTGGCACTCTTCAACTTTAATACCGATCCCACTGGTGGGAGCGACATCACGGCGAGTATTACTATGCAAGGCGGTACTGTGCCCCCGCAAATCAAAGTTAAGTGAGTTTTTCCGCCTGAAATGAAACCGATGTGTCCGGTGGTTGCTTAAATGCGTCAAGGTATTTTGCAGCTACTTCTGTCTCAGTCAAGACAAACCTCACGTGGGCGGGTCAGGTATGATATTCTTTCTCTTCGTAAATCTTACTTATGTCCGCAGACCTTCGGAAATAAATTTGAAGTTGACGGCCGGCTGAAAGGCGAACTAAACATAACTACCATCACCTGCGATAAAGTCGCCAACACCTGCCAAGTCCCCGTCAAAGCGCCAGGGTTCGCGCTCGTCTTCCTCACTGACTCCCCTGCTACTGGGGATTCCACCGCGGTTACGTTCACGACGTCGGCGTTGACGAGGGCGCACAATACTGCTACTGTGGATCCTCAGCTGCTCGCTACGTCCAATGGACATTCAGGAAAGGATCGGATGAGGTTGGGGAGTACGAGCTTTGGGTCGATGAATAGAGCCGAGGGCGTGCGCGCTCTTATCCCTGGTGCTGTGGTGGTGCTGGCTGGCGTGTTGGCGGGTGTGATGTGTGTGTTGATTGACGGGGTGTTGTGATTGGTATGTATGGCGTTCTGGTGACGAAGGTGTTTCACGATTGTTAGTGTCCTCACTGTAGATGGCTTTTCCACTTTCCTCTCTTTTCTCATGGACGTCGTTTGCCCGTTTTCTTCTGTTTGTACCGATCATACTTTTTCAACTCAGTAGCCATATGTACTTTAATGTTGTAGTTATAGCACCCAACGCATTCACGACTTGACACTGGCACGATGCACTTGCCATTCCGATATATGTCGGCCACGGTCCATATAATTTTCGTGAGAATCGAAATTATTGGCAAAGATCGAGCATGAGAGCCCATAGCTACTTTTGCTGACACGTTGTGTACCACATGTACAACGATTGTACGTGGATATGGCCAGTGTCATCATATATAAACTGTTAGTTACATTGGCATCGTGCACATGACTAGGTTGGCTATCATCAGTATTGTATTCCGTCCCGCGACAGATTCCCAACGCTTAGTATGGAGCAGCAGCAGCCTGGCACTACAAAGCCCGGGCGCACATGATATGTCAGCATTAGTTCAAATTTGACTAATGAATTTTGACATACGGCTTTGAGCTGGTCGAGATACCAGCTGCACGACTGAAGATCAGCCTTCTCCAGGCACTTGGAGAAATCTACACAATTATTCAATGGCCTGAACCCACAAGGTAAGCTGCAAAGACAAACCCTTAGCCTTGTCTTCACAAAAGCCACCAGCTTGGTATCCCTGCTGCTGTTGTACGGGTGGTGCTTGTGCTTCAACCGGCGCAGAAGCGTTTGAGCTTCCCCCGAAAAGCATGCTAGAGAGGCCGTGTCCAATGGTGGACCCGACGGCTACTGACCCAGCCGTAGCTGCCATCTGTGCAATCATTCCAGGTTGTTTGGGCTGAGCTGTAGCAGCACTAGCAGCAACAGGAGGTGTGGGAGCGTGAGGGGCACTGTATCCTGCAGGTGCTGTAGCTGTGTGAGCTCCTCGAGTTTGAGGAGGAGCTGCAGCCGGGGCAGCACGGGGGGCAGCAGAGCGACCGCGAGATTGGCGCTATGGCATGATCAAAAGATTAGAGTTTTACACGTCGTTGGACTGAAGAAAAGTTCTTACAGGCATTAGAAATTTGAAAGCGAGCAAGAAATCGACTTTGAGTGGTTTGTAGTCGAGAAATTTCTTCAAGTTCGGCAAGTGTTGCGTGGCCGACAGTCACAGAAACAAACATCACCACACAAACATCTCCCTAGTACTAGTAGCCGCCAGCCTGAGCCTGCAACGTTTATGTCGTAGGCATATGGCATCTGGACTTTCTAAGCGGTGTATCGGCGCTCTGTGGAATCAGCCTAACATCAGCTTGGCTTTTTCTGGGCCTTCCCGCTTTCAAATATGGATTCGGAACAGTGACACTTGCCCCGTAAGCTGTCGGCGATACTTGACCAATTCTACAAGGCAGAAGCAAAAGCCACCGAGTACTACGAAGAGTTCATCGAAAACCAATGTGTTAAAATCAGTGTCTCCCAAAGTCACGGCCAAATCTTCCAAGACAACTCCCCTCGCACCAGTTGCGAAAGCCGTAGCGGAACGCGAAGATAACAACGCGTCTTTGAATGTCATTTCGCCTGCGTCTGTCCCGAACCATCAGCTACATACTCCTCGTTCAGTTCCCGACAAGAGCCGTACCAAATTTGATCGAGCAGCTGGAGGCGTGGCGTATAAGATCCCGGAGAAGGAAGAAAACAAGATGATGACGGTGGAGGAACAAATAGCTCAAGTTGATCAAATCATGGCTATGTCAAAACTTTTTCCGACTTCAGATCCGTGGGGCCAGCAGGTGGAGACGTTAGGTGGGTTCAACCATCTTTTTTTGCAATACACTGCGCTATCGGAGGACGTGTAATTGCAAGTGATGCCTTCACCTCGTTTTTCTCGTATCCTGCAGCTGGTACAAGAAAATCGGTGTTTCACCATCTCGGGGAGCTGCATTCATTTACATTTATTCGTCATTAGATCATGCTAATTTTACCGCCTCCAAGAAAAGATGTAACGATACCATACTCAGTAAAACTCGGTGCTCGCAAAAATTACCCTAATTTGGGAGCGATGCTTGACCAATTTCTCGAGAACCAGTACAACCAAGCCAAGAATGCAACAGCGTGAGTTTTCTCAGCAGTGTTTATTGTTATCCATTGATTATAATTAACCCTGCGCTACAGTTTGATGCTCCTCGCTCAAGCAGACGCGATCCCTGGCGTAGATCTGTCGGAGGCAACGCGCATCCAAAGATTTATCACACAGTGGCCTTGGCGGATCTTCACGTCCACTTCCACAAAGCCCGACGCATGGATGGCACCGCTTCGTCAAACTGCACTTTCGACATACCAGCAGTTAAACGTAGCACTTTCACAGTAGGTCAACTCTAATATAGCGCTAGGTCATTGGCTCACTTGCACTGTCAGGCAACACGTTAAAACAGTCAAAAAGCTCTCAACGCATACATATCAGGATCACTTGTTGCATCTTATAAAAAAGAACCAGCCTGGTCTCAAGTACATTTGGCGATTTCATCGCGAGCTTTCACCTACCCGGGTCATCTCCATTCGTGCCACGGAGGGTTACCTTGCCGCTGAAGACCCCAAATTTGGGAACAGAATGATGGTTCACGCCCTTGTGCGGATTGATTCGGAGCAGGTTCGTCCGTCCGTGCTTCCTGCTGCCTTGGTAACCTTGGTTTTCTTCTGCAGAGCCTGGAGACGTACGACATGTGGGGTAGACCAATGCATCGTCGGGCAACTGGTGATGCTTTGGGTAAGCCCAAACCGACGTCTGGGTATGGAAACTGCCCTGCGGAAAGAAAGCGTGTGACGGAATACCTGGTGTTCGAAAAGCGCATGTGGTATGATAGTCCGTGGGCTATCAGGGAACAGCTGTGGGAAACACCGGAGAAGGAAGCTGCCGTGTAGTCAAGTATATGAGATTAATTGGGCTTTTTCGAACACCTGGAAGAATCCCTTTCGCTACGTGTGCTTAGGCTGAATGAAAACAGAGGGTTGGCGTACAATGTACATACTGGTCCACGGCGACATCGTTCTGAGATGTCCATCAAATCAGAGGCAGGAAGAACGACCAATTCTAAATCAGAGGCGTTGGGTCAAAAAGGTGACAATAAAACGGGTTTGTTCCCTCCATGTAATTGGCGAAACTCTGAGAGGACTAGAGTACTTACTAAGTACAGAGTAGCGAAAACAAATATGTAGGTATGAAATAGATCAACTAAATATGATATCAAATGTCCATGTATGAGCAATATACGTACGGAAGTTAAAATATGTCCATTGAATAAGAAAGGAGTGTGGGGTTTGGTAGACTGTAGAGTAGAATGTTCGAATGAGCCAGTATATAGTTATAGTTTAAAAGAAAGTGGGATATGTAAGGATGTTAATCGATGTCCAAGTGCACTAACAGCAATAACATGTTTGAGTTCCGGCCCGGCGGCTCCTGTCATCGAAACATGAGAACGATGTGAAAAGGAACAGAGGTGTAAAGAGGCTAACCTGATGCATGCGATGTTAACGCCGGCGAGGAAGAAGGCTAACAACGCGAGTGGCCTTGACTTCGCGACCCGACTTTCCAAAATACCGCTCGGATTCGAATGACCAATGCAACGACCCTACTATCCAATTTGCGAGTCCGTCGACATATATAGCGACCTCCCTATCGATCTTTTGGCCCCAAGAAGGGAGGTTGGCTCTATCGTCATTGAAACGGTCTATAGACTGTTTGCACATCGTTCCGACGAAGTCAACGGCGGTTTGGAGGTCAAGGCCTTCCTCGTTCATCACAACGGAGATCATATTATGGGTGTCGCCCTTGGACTGTTCAACGTTGTATGAGAAGAGGTCCTGATTGTAGACATAGTGAATAAATATGACAGTGCGATAGGATGATAGTGGACAGATACATACGTTCGACCATGTCACAAGATCGTTCGTTGCTTCATTGAGGCTTTGAATGATGGGATGTTCCATGACTTCGTCGGGGATGTTAAGATTGTTTGCATCTGCAACGGCGTGTCAGCCACGACGAGAAGGAAGAAAGAAGGGAAAATTACATTCTATGAGCGCCCAGCATGGTTTACAGCCGGAGGTGTCACGACGAAGAGCGATGTACGATTCGAGATCAGGGATAATACCCGCAGCACGGTCCGACGCCTGCTGGGTCACAGCCTGGAAGAAGAAGTCGAACGTTTCAATAAACCGCTGCTGGGTTCCCACTGATGCCGTGAGGATGAGCCGCTTGTAATAACTAGATAGGCTTATTAGGTGTATGGAACTCAGAATGAAGGAATCATATTGACGTACTCTCTTGTCATCTTCCCCACCCGAGCCGGCGTACGGTCTGTGTGTGGGTGGTGCAGGGCATTAAGGACGACGTCACCGGTCGCACGCGTTCCGCGGTTGTCCATGTCATCTGAAAGATTATCCAGGTGAAACAGATAGGTCAGAAAGTCGTTGACCACCCGTAGTTGAGGACAGCCAGCGTCCGGGTAGCACATCGCAGAGAGCAGTCCGGCTTTGAGACCATGAAATGCATCCCGTATGTTCCCCTTCAAGTTGCCGCCTTTGAACAACCAACGTTTTGTTTCCGAGGTTATCTGTTTTCGGTGGCGGCTGACGCGTATGTCGAACTTGCAATGAGAAACGAGGTCAGGGAGAAGGATCTTGGTCACCGGAACGGAGGCGGAGGATGTGGCTAACATGTTGGCAGTAGGAAAGGAATGACGGACTCGAGGACAAGAGCAAGAGCAAAGGGAGGAAAGCGATATTCAGAGCGAAAAACAGGTAGACAGAGTCAAACGGACAGGAAGAAAGAAAGAAGTTTTATAGGAGAAGCCATGACAGACGCGTAAAAAAAAGACTCGTTAGTGAGCCTCCTTTTCCGGCATTCTCAGAAAGAAGGTTTTAAAACTTTGCCTCCTCAAGAGGGCACTTCGAAGCGAAAGAAGACACGAAGACGGTCCATTGAGATCTAATAACATGTCCGTGTCGAAGAACAGACAGTCATCAATGGCCAGATCCGAAATCAGCGTCGAAAGTTTGTCCGCCAGCTGCCAGCGATAGCCCAGAGATCCAAGAATCTTCACGTGGAGGAATGGCACACAAGCTGGCAGATCTTGTTTTGAGATTCATCTGTGATAATGCAGAACTCGTCGGCCTGTACGGCAGATGACAAGGGATCGAGATAATGTTACGGTACGGCCAAGATGAGAACCACAAGTTTATCTGTCTATACTAGCACGAAACGTACTGCTTGTCTAGATCTGAGTCTGGCGTCCATGATGGTGATGATGGAAGTTTGTTGCCGAACCACATATAGCCACGTGAACGCGTCGGAACTGGCAGCGTTTACTCTCAGTCCATTTAACTTTTCTCATAATCCACTGTTCAGTAGTTTGAGGCAAGGGCAATGCTGTCATTTTTTTTGTCAGGACAACTTTTGACTGACAAGCCAAACGACATTCAAATACCTACTCTTGCCTGGGCTGGACTGGGAGATGTCAGTATCGACAAAATCTTACATAACCGGCGCGGCCGTCTGACACAAAGTGCCTGAGATCTTTCCTCCGCAGCGCTTTCCGTATGGATGTATGTGTCGACGCCTCGCATAGAACATGGAAACGCCATTTCATGATAAACCGGGGGGACTTGTGAGGCTGCTGATCATAGACCCTGAGTGCATGCTAGCATTTGTAGTGGATAGCGCCGTATGTGCACATCGCGCACTTTTCGGGTCGATTTTCAGCGGCTCTTACCAATATGTTGATGGGGACTTCCGAGAGAAGTAGGAAAGAGTTCCACTCTGTTCCAGAAGCTTCTCCGAGTGTGTTTTCCGCAAAAGTGTAGAGTGCAGTGAGAGATCAGGACTAGAATGCAGTGTTTGACAGCGAAAGAGGTTGGAAAGGTTGAGCGGTATCTTCGCTATACGTGCTTATCACAAATGGAACCATTAGCTGTACCACAGAGGGGTTCACGGCCTAGATGATATCATGGGTTAGACTGAACTGTCACGCAAATGTCTGTTAGTTGTTTGTTATCCTCGGTATAATCACATCACCGTGTGCAATCGCTACGAAGTTGATGTCAAGCCCCTGATCTGTCTTTAACTGCATCGAAATTTTCGCTATGGTGCTTGTGTACAATCCGACCAAGCAAAAAAAAAAAAAAAAAGGGCGCCTGTGAATCCGTATTGGTTAGCCTGCAGGTAGAATAGCTTCTGGGCTTCCGGTCATTATGTGAGAAATTGGCCGGCAGGGTCGGTCAATTCGTCAAAGCACGACGCGCTGGCACGGCGGATGGAAGACTTGAGGTGTGATGTACTAGAAAACACAGGAGAAGACGGTCAACTTCAAGGACGAGAGATGGGATGCACAAACCGCATATTACTATGGAGGTGTCTGGACAGGACCTAATAATGTAGGTTAGTTGAACGTGATCCGTTTCACGACCCATGCCTTACATGGCAAGCAGACCTGGATTTAGGTAGTAATATTCCAAGGGAACGAGAGGTCACCCGGGCCATTCAAGTTTCTTGTGGATTTCAAACTGATACAATATGATCCATCATCTAAGGGATCTATGATAAACTCTCATAGAATCCGTGGCATATGACTCAGCTTCAGAAACCCAAGTTTACGTAGTAGGGTTCTATTAAATTGACTTGCCTTTACACAACATACCACAATAGATGTCAACTTCGTGCATGCTGCCTAACTTGAATACCAGTGGGCTGACCATCGTTATCTCGTCGCGACTCTCTCTGTGCTTTCCTCAAAATGAGTCTCCCCACTCTAGAAAGGAGGATTCTGCCAAGGAGATCTTTCGGTGTACAGGAATCTGCCGTGCAAGAAAGCCCAGAAGGAGAGGCTAATGTGTTACGGCGCGTATCAAGTCGCATATCTCTCTGGAGTAATCGCCACAAATCAACCTTTGTTCCTTGGTGGACCAAAGGAGCCGGTGAGAATGGCGAGCAAGAATCGCCACCACCAACCTCGGGGCGAGCTCCAATACCTACCATGATGCAACCCTCGGGAGAAGCGTACACAACGCCTCTACCAACTCTCTCCATGATTGTTCTTTCGATTGTACGCATCATTGATGTACAGTTTGGAATGGCTCACAACCTCTGACTTACAGACAATGCTTGGAGAGTTCTTATCCGCAAACGTCTCTACGCCATTCTTACTATTCATGGTCAAAGGTACACTTATTTTTTGAAATTATTTTTGATCCATTATCATGAGTCATGACGAGATACTAGGTTTTGGTGAAGTGACCGGTGATGCGGAGATTGCGTTTTGGACGGGTATTTTGGGTGAGTATCTTTCGAAGACTCATAATGGCCATCGTGGCTAAAGTTTACCAGTGGCAACGTTCTTCTTGACACAGTTTATCACTTCTCTTCTTTGGGTATGCAGTACCCCTATCTCACGTTTCTCAACTCACCGATAGTGAGATGTAGGCCACGGTTGCTGAGAAGCACGGTCGACGCGTTGTACTAGTTGTTTCTCTCTTGGGAAGTGCCGTGACTTGCGTGATATTTGGAACCGCAACGTCGATACAACAAGCTATCTGTATCAGGCTCATGCAAGGCGTCTTTGCGGGCGCTGTCGGTGTTGCACGTGGGTCTGTCGCCTTTATCACTGATTCTAGCAATGAGGGAAGGGCATATGCTATCCTCGGGTAAAAGCCATTGATAACGTTTATCCACGGATATTTACTCACTCTAATTTTAGCTTTTGTTGGGGCTTAGGGGGAGTTGCTGGTGCTATCATCGGAGGCGCATGTAAGTTTAGTCGCTTATCAGCTAGATCCATCCGACTTACTTGGCGGCCCTACAGTCGAGCGCCCTGCTACCAAGTGGCCCGGGGTCTTCGAAAACATGCCAATATTTGTCACTTATCCTTATCTGTTGCCCTGCGCTGTGGCTGCCTCGGTCACATTTATTGGTAGGTTCGTTCCTCCTTATTCACAGGTGGTATAATCGAGTAACCGTGCAGGATCCATCTTGTCTTGTTTCCTTGGGCGTGATGGTGGACCTCGGGATGGTGCGATCCGCCTCTTGCCAGAAAAAAACTTCGTGCATCCCCCCATACCTGAGGAAGAGTCTCCGGTCGTTACCCCATCATCTGGACAGACGCCGCGTGCAAGTTTTGTTGGCGCCATAGGACAGAAGGTTACTCAGTCACTTTCTGGTTACTTTGCAAGCCGTGTACACGACGCTCATCGATCAAACCCAAACCCGATTACACCCTCTGCTGTCCCCTTATCCTCGACCGGAACACGACTAGATCGAACTATGACGTTTTCTTCTCGATCCAGTCGAGGGAATGGCTCAGCCTACGGCTATACGGGTGGTTATCGGAATCGGCTTGCAAGTCGTACGGCCGCAAACCCAAGGACAGGCAGTATGTTCAGCTCCATGAGGAGAGACAGCAACATCACTGGATTTGGAGAGGCTGAGGTACCCGATCTCAACTTTGCACAGAGGTTGCTTATGGCGAACGAGAATGCTGTTACGAACATTGCTGATCTCTGGGTTGCTGCCGCTATGAATGTAGATAACGAAGATCCCTTTGAAACCGATACCGAGACAGGTTCAGATACTGAACTGGACGCTACGGCTGCTGGAGACACATTAGACGAAGATGAAGCCCAAGAGATGCCCGACACGCTAACCGCTCGTGGTCGCAGTCCAAGTTTCAATCTGAATGCAGTTCCAGTCCCTCATCGTCCACTACAACATCTACCTTCCAACACCTCATTCCGACCGTCGACGAGTTTCCCCTCACGCCATCGTTCTTTTTCACAACAACAACAAAGTCCCTTCAACCGTCCTACGTCACCTTTGATGGGAACTCCGATTTCTCGTCGTTTCTCTACCTCAGTTCCCAGTATCTTTTCGCACCCAGGTGTCAAGACGCCGTCAGCGGTTCTTGACGCTCAACAATTACTGTTGAGATCTGAACCAGACGGTATGCTTGGAGAAGCTGTCCCTGTGTTCAGGTCTGATACACGGCAATCCGATGTGGAGTCCTTTGCTCCTCCTTCGCCTTCGCTATCTTCCCAACTTCCCATTTTGGTGATCATTCAGTACGGGGCACTGGCGCTTCACTCGACTACACATGATCAAATCTTCTTATCATATCTCGTATCGTCAGTGTTCATGATCTTATCCTTGCTAAGCAGTTAATGTCGGAATATTGCAGTAATTATCAATCGGGTGGCCTGAATCTAAATGCTGGTCATTTTGCTCAACTTAGTGAGTGGGTTGTTTCATCTTGTCGATATGAGTTCGTTGACAAGGAATGCAGTTGCTTTAATGTGCCTTGCACAAATAGCATATCAATTCTATCTTTATCCGTATGTTGTTTTCTTTGTGTGCCAATGACCTCCACTTATTAATCTGCACTCTGGTTAATAGTAATCTGGGGTATACCTTCTTCCTTATCAACAACATGTTTTGTCTAATAAGACTGTCAGGCCTCCGAGAGGACGATTTTCACATCTAGCGATGTTCCGCCTAGGATCCCTGTTATTCATTCCTGCATACCTGAGTGTAGTGCTCTACCGCCCATTCGCCAGCGCGAGCGAAGACGGAAACATTTTTTTAATGGCAGGTGAGGAGTTATTGGCTACTTGCTCGTGCCCTGCATTGAGGTCTTTGTAACAATCTAGCCTTGGCTCTTAGCACGTGAGTAAATGAGTCTGTTTGCACTGTTCAGCGCACGACGCTGATTTTCCTTTGACTACTAGAGCTCTGCGATACTGTGGAGCAACGTTTGCTTATACTGCAATCTCAATTCTCTTGAACTACAGTAAGCGTATATTTTAACAAGCGTTACATTTGCCATAGCCTTACCTCTGGGTTCAGTGACCCCGCCAAGCGCAGTTGGTTACGCAAACGGAATAGCACAGAGTATCGTCAGTCTTGCACGGTGCTTCGGCCCAGTGATAGGTGGCTATGTGAGTTTTCCAAACTATACATTTTTATGATGGCTCACAATCACGCCCAATCGATAGCTGTGGTCCATGAGTATCCAGGACAATCCAGGGGGCTATGCTCTTGGGTTCTTGATTTGCGGGGCCGTCTGTGGACTTTGCGTGCTCCAGAGTTATATGATCCGTTAGGTATAATTCCCAGCCCCCCATTCGTGATTCAATGTCTGGCCCCTCATAGTGATTATGTGTCCCTTTTCGTCTCTTAACCTTTGTTTTATGTACGGCACGGCTCTCAGCATGGACAACCTGTACCATATCTAAATTATATCTACCTCATTTCCTTCCAGATAAATTTACTAGATGCACCTCGAGTGACCGGTCAATTGCGTGAATACCGCAAGCAAGTTATATGACAAACGATCATCGTCGAATTTTTGGATACTGAACGTTTGGGTTTTCGCAGCAGGGTCAAAGCTTTAAGAGGACTCAAGTTCGACATGCCTAACCTGCGGCACTCAGTAAAACCACTCGTAAAACGTAAAAATGAAGAGAAAACCCTCTCGTCTAGAAAAAAGGCAAAAGTCCAACACCATCTTTCCCTACACGATTTGCCTTGGAAAACTCTCAAAAGACCCCAAGTAGCGGGTCTCAATGGCGATGACGGAATTCTTGAGCTTGAGGAAGTCGAGGGTGTAGAGGTTGTGTATGAAGAGACGGAGGGCGGACGAGTTGCGAGGTTCAATGTAAGTGCTACGATATCAACTGTCTATATTCTACGTATGGAACAATCTCTAGGTTATTCACAATGTTCAAGAGCCGACGCATTCGCTGCAGGACGAAGGGGGAGACGAACATTCCAGTGATGCCGGACCCTCAGGATCTTCCTCTGTCGACGAGGAACTAATCACCCCGTTCAATTGTGAGTATCCCAGCTGCTGCGGCACTTCCGAGTCTCAGTTAATTCTCTCCATAGCAGAAGAACTGTTGCCTGAATGGCACAAATATTCGTTATACCCTCAACTTTTGCGTGCGCTTCATTCGATGAATTTCATGTCGCCCACTCCAATTCAAGCTGCTTCTCTACCTATCGCGTTCGCAAATAAGGACGTGGTCGGGGTTGCGCAAACCGTTCGTCCAATCTGGCTTTATAGACTAGGCTCACGGTTATGTTTACAGGGCTCTGGTAAGACCCTCGCTTATGGCTTACCTATTCTTCACTACCTGCTATCTCAACCCCGGCCAACCCCCGGGAAGCGACGACACGTACGAGCGCTTATTCTTGCACCAACTCGTGAACTGGCCTTACAAGTCTCCTCACATCTCAATGCTTGTCTCGATCCTATTAAGTCGAACGAAGCAGAACCTGAACTTGCCCAGAAAAGAGTGGATCGGAGCAAGAGTAAAGGGAAGGGCAAGGCGAAACGTGAGAGTCAGGACATATCTGTAATGACTGCACCGCGGAAAGGGCCGCCTCGTGTCAGCGTTGCTGCGATTGTGGGTGGAATGTCTGCTCAGAAGCAACGACGGATCTTGGATCGTGGAGTTGATATTTTGGTCGCTACACCTGGCCGTCTGTGGGATATTATGGAAGAGGCGTGTTTCTTATCCTTCTCTCATTCACGTTCGTCCTGACTGTTTTGGCAGGACGATACTCTATCAAGTGAAATCAAAAATCTCAAGTTTTTGGTACTCGACGAAGCAGATCGGATGATTGAGGCTGGGCATTTCGCAGAATTGGAAAGCATTCTTCGTCTCACACTTCGTGGAAACAAGTTCGAACCCAATGTATTCATCTGACATATAGTCTTCTAACTTTGAATAGGGAAGACCAAATTCACGATGATTTCAACGGACAAGTGGATGGTGAGGATGGCGAAGAGGATGTCGATAACGTCGAGGACGGCCTTCAGACGTTTGTCTTCTCGGCAACACTCAGCAAAGACCTGCAACGAAACGTCAAGAGACGTTCACGCCCTAAGGTGGCCAGCAAGAAGTACAAGACACACGACCAAAAGCCAGCATCGACATTGGGTTAGTCGGAACTTTCTATTCGAAATTTTGTCCGTTAGTTATCGCTTCACAGATGATCTTCTGCTGCGGCTTGATTTCCGAGATCCGGACCCAGAGGTGATTGATCTCAGTCCACTCGGCGGTGTTGTGTCCACATTGCAGGAAAGCAAAATAGAATGCCTTTCTGCCGACAAGGCGCGTTTGTTGCTTTACCCTAAAATGTTTTGCTGAGCATCGATGCAGGATGTCTACTTGTACTATTTTCTATTGCGTTACCCTGGCCGATCACTTGTCTTCCTCTCCTCGATCGATGGGATTCGAAGACTATTACCGTTAATGGAGTTGCTGAACATCAGGGCCTTTCCGTTGCACTCCCAGCTCGAGCAACGGCAGCGCCTAAAGAACCTTGATAGGTGCGATTCTATTCGGCAAACTATTCAACTCGGTGTTTCTTAAAGTTACTTGCTTGACTAGATTCAAGGCCACCCAAAATTCTGTACTTCTTGCGACGGACATAGCCGCACGAGGCCTTGATATTCCTGCCGTCGATCATGTCATCCACTACCAAATACCCCGGTCGGCCGATGCGTATGTGCATCGTAACGGACGGACAGCTCGAGCCATGAGAAAAGGGTTTGGCATGCTTATGTGTGCTCCTGATGAGAGAAGGGTCGTTCGAGCTCTTTTGGGAAATTTGGGGCGGCGTAAACGCTCATTGTTGCATATCGATTCTTTGCATGACTGATGACTCGTTATAGAGGACACTGATATTCCAGAGATGGCGATTGAGCTCAGCCTTCTCGACAAGCTGAAGTACAGAGTACAACTAGCGCGCAAGATTGAAACTTCCCATCATAAGATCAAGAAGGCCAATCACGAGAGAAACTGGATGAGGGAGACGGCCCAGGCAATGGAAATAGAGTTGGATTCCGACTTCGTCAGGTCAGCTTCGTCACTATATCATGACCTGCACCACGTAACGCACCTGCAGCGACGATGAGGACAAACCAGCCATTCAAAAACGTAAATCGAAGGATGCCAAAACGGTTACGCTAAAAGCCGAGTTGAAACACCTCTTGTCCCAGCCTTTAATTGTCCTGGGCATCTCTGCGAAATACATAACTTCAGGGAGTAGGCCAATCGCAGATGATCTCATTGCTGGTGAAAGTGAGATTATAACTATACCAACACTCATGAATTGACCAGTTTCATTAGATCATGAAATGATGGTGGGTGTGAAACCGGCGGAGGCTAGGAATGATCTCGTCGCCGCGAAGGAGCAAAGAAAGCCATTCGTAGAGAAGGAATATGAAGAATGGAATGGGATCCAATCGTAGTGTTGTTTTATGGACATAGGCCAACTGGCCTGAAATTTTTGCACAATGAACCTCTACCAAATAACTTTGTCCGTCTAATGTAGACAGTTGAGCACTGTTTGGAACTGCTTCAACCATGTCGAAGGGGAGATCAAGCTTTGCCCCTGATTATACACATACTAAAGAGATGGTACGTAGGTAACTCAACGGGGGAGGAGCTTATGAGAAAGAAGTAGTTACTATTTAAAGGAGTTAGTGAATGTTGTTGGCCATCACAAAGATAAAATCAAAGAGTGGCTAATGCTTGCACCTAAAAACACACCGTAGTGACAAGTGATAAATTCACTTGGTTGATCAATATACACAATGTTACGGAAGCTGGAAGTGGCCTTCATAGGGTAGCATTATTATTACGCATACTGGAGACACGATGAGATAGGTTTCCAACGCACCCATAGGAAAGAGAGGGGAGGCAAAGACTCTCCAAATTGTAGGAGATTTGCGAGGCATGGAGCAAACTCATGGCTTGACTGCAGTGCAGTCACAGGTCGCATAATAGTCCTAGTTTGAGTTTGATGTATGAAATATCTCTTCCTCTTAAGCCAGCGTAGGGAGCCTGCGGGCCACTGGTTCGACTGCATTCGCAAGAGAGATATCCACCTCTTTTAATGGTATCCCAACCCTCCTGTAGTCAGGCTAGGGAATATGCACACCATTCTGGTTGTCCTGGACTGTTCCATGAGTGCATAACCCTATAATACGCAATTGAAGACGAGGAAGTAACCGAACATCATGGTGTAGCACTGCGGCACTGGTGACAACTTGAAGCTGCCATTGTCAGTGAGGACTACGTTACATAAGCGATGTGAAAACTGTTATGCTTCAAGTGGCTGTGCAACCGAAAAAATGAAGGCGAACTACAAGGTATGTAGGTGCGATTCGTCTGCTGCTGCCGCTGCACCATTCCATAGCTCATGGACATCTAGTTCTCCAACATTTGTGGGACCGTATACCGTCAAGGGAACATTATTTTTACTCCGGATGGAAACTCGCTCTTGAGCCCTGTCGGAAATCGCGTGTCGGTATTTGATCTCGTGAAGTACGTCCAGTAACAAACATAACGTTTTAAGTCTTATGATTATTCCTTGTTCTCCCAGTAACAAATCATTTACATTCTCCTTTGAGAATAGAAAAAATGTTGCTTCAATAGCACTCAGTCCTGATTCCAACGTTCTTCTAAGTATCGACGAAGGTGCATGTTTCGCTAGTCGATTTTGGCTTGATTCTGATATCTGCAGATGGCCGTGCTCTACTCGTAAATTTCAGACGTGGAGTAGTTCTTCACCACTTCAACTTCAAAAAGCCTGTAAAGGAAGCTAAATTCTCTCTAGATGGAAAGTGAGTATCACCCAAAGGCTTTTCAAGATACCCCAACAACAAATGCATAGGTATATTGCAGTCACTCACGATGCCCATGTTCAAGTCTGGCGGACACCGAATCATCTCGCCCGCGAATTTGCCCCTTTCACTCTTCACAGGACATACACTGGTCATCATGACGAGGTCCTGAGTATCCAGTGGTCGTCGGACTCTAGGTAGTTCCAAATTCGACTTGAATTTCGCCATATCACTCACGACATTCTCCAGCTGTTTCATCACCACTTCGCGGGATATGACTGCTCGACTTTATACATTGGACCCTGTCGAAGGATTCCGATCAAAGACCTTCGCCGGCCACAGAGATGCAGTGCTCAACGCTTACTTCTCATCCGACAATACCACTGTAAGAAGGAAATAATTTTATCGCGTGCTCTGCCCATATCCTCTCATAGATCTACACTGTCAGTCGGGACGGCGCAGTGTTCACGTGGAAAGCCAAGGAATCCGATTTAGACTCTGACTCAGACTCGGATGACGCACCTGTTGCATCGACATCTAGTGGCATTGGTATGACCAGCACAAATACCATTGCCAACACCCGTTGGGGAGTCCATAAACGAAACTATTTTAATCAACCCGGCACCAAGGTGGTCTGTAGCACCTTCCACTCGTCATCCAATCTCCTGGTGGTCGGGTTCTCCACTGGAGTCTTTGGTTTGTGGGAGATGCCGGCGTTCTCTAATATCCATACCTTGAGTATCTCTCAAGAGAAGATCGCGTCCGTTGCCATTAACCCAACTGGGGAATGGCTTGCTTTTGGTGCAAAGAAGCTCGGCCAGCTTCTTGTGTGGGAATGGCAATCGGAATCTTACATCCTAAAGCAACAAGGCCATTACTTTGATATGAACACCCTTGCGTATGCCCCCGATGGTCAGACAATAGCAACAGGGGGAGATGACGGTAAAGTCAAAGTGTGGTCCACCCATTCTGGCTTTTGCTTCGTTACCTTCACAGAACACAGTTCATCGGTCTCTGCCGTGTCATTCGCGAAGCACGGAAGTGTTCTTTTCTCAGCCTCTCTCGATGGCACTGTCCGCGCTTATGATCTCATCCGATACCGTAACTTTAGGACATTCACATCTCCATCACCAGTACAATTCTCCTGTCTAGCTGTTGACCCTTCAGGCGAAGTCGTGGCAGCAGGGTCGACCGATTCATTTGAGGTGTTCCTGTGGTCTGTCCAAACTGGGAAGCTTCTCGACGTCCTTGCGGGACATGAGGGCCCTATCAGCTCGCTTGCATTTTCTCCATCAGGAACAAATCAGCTCGTTAGCGGCTCGTGGGATCGCACAGTTCGTATATGGAACGTTTTCGGTCGCTCTCGCGCTGTCGAACCTTTCTCCGTAACCTCTGATGTTCTATCGTTGTCATTTCGACCAGATGGAAAAGAACTTGCTGTATCTACCCTTGATGGCCAGATAACATTCTTTGACATTCAAGAAAGCAAACAAACGAATGTCATTGATGGTCGCAAAGACGTGTCTGGCGGCCGGAAAGCTGATGATCGTGTGTCTGCTGCGAACAACTCTTCTGGTAAGGCTTACAACAGCCTCGACTACACTGCTGATGGCCGATGCATACTCGCTGGCGGTAACAGCAAATATGTTGTTCTATACGATGTAAGAGAAGGAGAAGGGGTGATGGTTAAGAAGTTCCAGATTTCGCAGAACCTCTCGCTGGATGGAACAGAGGAGTTTTTGGATAGCAGGAAGATCAATGAAGCTGGGATCAACACGGATCTTATCGACAATCGTGGGGACGAGAGCGACCTCGAGGATAGGATGGATATCAGTTTGCCAGGGGCGAGCAAGGGTGCTGGTGACATGTCAATACGGCGTTACAGGCAAGAAGCACGGACAAAATGTGTTCGTTTTTCACTGACGGGCCGTGCATGGTCTGCCGCCTCCACGGAAGGTCTGCTGATATACTCCCTCGACGATACTGTCACCTTCGATCCATTCGACCTTTCTATCGATCTCACGCCCCAGTCTGTTCTCGACATGCTTGCAGAAAATGAACACTTGAAGGCATTAATCATGGCATTCCGCTTAACCGAAAAGCCTCTGATCCAGAGAGTGTACGAAAGCATACCGCGGGGCGATATTCGCCTGGTCGCAAGACAGGTCCCTGTGGTGTATGTTCCCTTACTCCTACGGTTTGTTGGGGAACACCTAGAACGCAGCCCACATTTGGAGTTTGACCTGATGTGGGTTAACACACTTCTGATGGCACATGGACGTGTATTAAAGGATCGATCGAGTGAATACGCGAGCGTGTTCCGGGTCCTGCAAAAATCGTTAACGGATTTCGAGCAGTCAATATCCAAGTTGTGAGCTTGCATTTTCTCTCGTCTGAACTTTCCTAACTTCGCTGCATTCAGATGCGACGAAAATCTGTCTAAACTGTCATATCTGATTGACCAGTCCAAACTCAGGCAGGAAACAGATGTTGAAATGTCTCCTGCTAGATGACCGGACTAGTCTCTTACACCTCGAAGATCACGTCCGGAAAGCGAAGGAATCGCATTGTCGTAACCAGGAATCCATGGGTTGTATATCCCCCTTCTGTGGACAATGGCTTCACCTCTCTTTTGCCGTTGGCACGCCATCACTGCCTGGAAGATGCGATGCTATACTTTGGTCATCGCTACATTGATCTGTGCGAACATTTGTCTAATGAAAGCAGTGCCAATGTAACTATCTGAGGCAGCATGTGCGTTCTTAAGTTAAACCTCTATCCTCACCTGTTCCGTTCCGCTTGATTGCTCTAGGTAACGGTGTCAGAGCTTAACTAAGTATCAGGTACAAAAGGCTGTTCTTCATTGACAAGGTTCATTTGGACAAGTGCAGAATGCATATAATACACAAACTTTTACATGACCCTTCTCCAGGCACTGCAACGTTAATCAGCTTCGACCCCACCTTCAGCTGCCGTTATAACTGTGGGACTGTCTCTCCAATCAAGCCTTTTTCCCCGCTTGAGAACGATTAGCGTTTATATGGTGTGGAGCCGACTATACCTCACCATCTTGCCTGTGCCTTTTGTCAACATCATTGTATCCCATATAATACACTAAACCTGCGAGTCCGACCAGAGCAGCCACCCCCAACATCTAGAGAAACCTCAGTGCTCGTGCTTGTATCGGGACGGTTCCTGGACACTTCGCACCAAATTTTTGTTGCCCTGTGGACTACCTCCCATGAATCTGTTAGGCCCAGAGGTACCCCCAGTTGTCTGTTGTCGAACAAGGCGAGTAGGATTCAACATGGTGAACTGCTTTACTTTGTGTAGTTATTCGAGCGCTCGCTTTGGCTGTGGGAGGTCTCAGGTCACTTGAGCGTTCCATTTTATACCGCCACGAAGCGTTGATGTCATAGCTGACCACATCATCGACAAATTTGGTACTCATGGCCAAATGGTCCCATTGCGCGTTGTTATCAGCTTCTAATGGTTCTTTAACCTATCTGAAGAATATCTAGGTACATCAAAAGACCCAGGCAAATAGAAAATGAGATGTAAATAGCATACAGTAAATACAACAGTTAATAATCACAAAAACCTGTTTGACGAGATGCTCAGTCCTTTCGCCATCCGAAGCATCACAATGTTGGAGGTCAGACTTGAAAACTGGGAAGGCAGAGATAACTGGTTAAACGGGTGGGACGGAATAAGAATCAGGCACGCACTCCATTTCCAACAAACACCTCTGCCTTTTCAGCAATGGCCATATCCACAGCCATGGCGACGTGGATCTGCGCCGCGTCGAGCTGAATATCCAAACTGCTCTTCAGATCCTCCCATCCGTCTTTCTGGAGTGCGCTCTTAAGCCCACTTAGCCACCAACCCCATGCGTTAGTCAGTACATACACCCTGTGCAGCCCTGGGTTCTCCGTACGCACAGTCCGGAGTTTCTCCACGATCTGCTCAACAGTGGGTAGACAATGCCGCATATAATACGCGTCGCGCGCTTCTCGGTCATCCTTGTAGGGTGTGGGATCGAATCTGTCAGGGAGAGAGGGGTACTGGTTGAGGCCGTTGTACGTGCTGTGCCAGCTGGCGAGGCGTGGGCAATGGCGTCTATAATCGCCACGCCGGAGATGCACGGCGACGAGGCCCGAGAGGGTGGAGTTCATGGAGTAGAGCAGTTTGGCGGAAGCGGGTTGTAGGACAGCGAAGTTTCGCGAAACGGCAGATTGGACGAGAGGCGACCAAAGATAGTCGGTGAGGATGGGCGAAGAGGATAAGCCTGGCCATAGAGAAATTATCCGGTCGCTATCAAAGAAACTAAAGATGGTCTGGAAAGTAAATTCCGGTCTAAAAGAACGTGAGATGAGCGTACCTTCGGTCGAAAATGACTTGTTGAGAAGAGTCAATCTCTACACATTCGTCTTGAACGTTTTTTAGCCTATCTACCCACCATTCTATTATTACTTGTCCCTCCGCATTGTCAGGCCCATCCTGAGAGCCAATAACACGTCGCCTTTCGGGTGGGCAGATGGTTTCCCAGAATTCGGCGCTAACGGCTATGGGGTGCGGCATGGGCCCTCCGGCGGTGGGTCCTGATATAAAGGCATTCAGGGGTATCCGTACAGGTCGTAATGCAAAGTCGTAGAGTGTATATGGGAATGGTAAATGTGACCACACATAGTCCTCGAAGACAAACGCTCGGTTGGCTGTGTATGCCATGTATGACATTAATAGACTGAGTACTCTGTGTGAGTGCTGATACAAGAGAGACATTGATGTTATGACTCACGCTTCCTGAAGAACGTTATTCAACCCAAGTCCCCACAGGTGATCTGGGAACCGCAAATATTTTCGGTGCTCCGCCCTGGCCATAGTAAGATTATGCTGAGGCAATAATCGCTCAAACGTCCGGACATCCTCAAAGTTTGGAGGTATTCCAGACCATAGAACACCGAGAACCAAGAAAAAGGGTATCATGGCAAGGAAGATGAGTATACGTCGAAGCGTCAAATGGTGGAGACACCTTTGGAGCCTGGACCGCCGTCTACGTTGGGCAGAAGGTAAACCATTGACGCGTGGTGTGGACTCTGTAGCGAGAAGTTCGTAGTCTTCCTCGGAGTATCGCCGTTCTGGACTTTCGATGAATCTGTGTGATATGCCTCGCCATATGTCCATCGAAAGGAAGGTAGATTTCAACGGAGCCAGTATGACGGGCTATCACTGCAAAGCCGACTGGCTATCTAAACAAAAGAATGCTGGGCGCAGTGGAACTCAATGAGAAGGCATACAGCACTTTGTAGTCGCGAGTCAAGTTACCGTTGACAATTTGAAGTACAAATATCAGCCGCAGCTTCAAGTTCAAGTTTGGGCACAGCAGACAGGTCCCATCATCATTAACCGGCGGTCAGTACAGATTAGATTGAACTTCTGGAGCCCCTTCCATCGTCAATTTCACCAAGGCATCATTGACCGCAACCCCGACGAACTCGAAGACGACATACCAAACGTTTTGCATCAGTTTCCTCTACTCAATCGTTGCTGTTCGCCGTGATGTCTCTTATCTCGCCCAATCATTTTGTACTCGTCATCTGTATTCATTTATGGTTCACTCTCCAATGGATAGCACGCTGTATACACGGATTAGGATTCAATGCAACGATCTACCCGACGCGGTGTCTCCAGAAAGATCGGACGCGTTTCCAACGTCGGTGACACTGGCAATAAGCATTCGATATCTGTTCCCAGCTCATTGCTACCACTGCGACACACTTGTCCTCATCAAACGTAACCAAGCTAGCCATGATGATCTTTTCGCGTGGTAACATTACGCAGCAGTTCATGGATCATGCGGGGGCCTGATCATTTGCACATTCTAAGTGCCAAGTGCGCCGTTCATAACGATGTACTGCATATGCTAGACCTTGACGGATGTCACGAAATAGCGATATGTCAGTGATAGTCGCGGGTTCTTGGGTGCGTCTCAGTGTTCTCTTTTAGCACTCAGACTACTAATTCGGTGACTCGCCTCAAATTGTCGACTTCTGGAAAAGTCTGAGACACCACCACCTTTTCCAGAGCTTCCGACTGTCACCTTGTATTGAGGAACCTTGATGCAGTTTATCTTAACTACGGCGCTTGGGACCAACTTGATACCACCGGCGCTGTCCGCAAGATCCCTCTGCTTTCAATCGTATTACCGTTGCGCAATTGAATCTAACAACTTACCGACATCAGCAATACAGTTTGATTGCCGACGCGTTTTCTTGGGGATGAATGGTCTTGCTCCGTTAAAACCAAGAGTTGACAGTGTGACGAAGTTCTGCATTATTACTACGGATCTTTTCGCACTTGTATAGTATTGTCTGACACACTCTGTCTTCAAGTTCTTCTTGTCGTCTCTTTCCTTCCCGGCCGATTCATCTCGTGCAGGGAAACATGGCAGGATCTTGTGCCTATCATGATAGCCAGATCGCGCCGTGCTCAACGGGTACTTAGAGCATCATGATAATGGGTTGATGGAGACGAAAATAAGTGTTTGTAATAAGTACTTGCCATTCTCCTTATCTTCCGGACTTTGGAACTATGCAGTAATGTGAATCCAAACGGAACTACAAAGCTATTGGTACGCATAAGTCATAACTAAACGATATCACACCTTTTTAGTATACCCGTGACTCCGACACATGCAAGCACCGCTGAAGTTGAAAGGGAAGACTTCAACCAGCAGGATCTGCATGGAGCTCGAGATTCCTCAAGAAATCGTCGACCGCATCCTTGACGAACTCCAAGACGATATACCAACCCTCAAGATATGTTCATTTGTTTCCCGCTCCTTCCTTCCTACTTGTCGACGACATATCTACTCTACCCTGGATCTTATGTATACAGATCCTGTGAAGCATTGGGACAAAGTCAAATTCGTGGAGCATGTTCTTGCATGGAGTCCTGACATCGCACACCTCATTCATCATTTTAAAATCACAATAATTGGAGACTTCCCCATCCACATTCTGACTCAGTTATGTCATCTACGCTCCTTGACGATTCAGCGAGGCGAATTTCAGTGGTCACCTCTTTCTGTTGAGCTGGAGTCCGCAATCTTCACCATGTTTCAAAGTAACTTGCTCGTCTCACTCACGGTCACAGACACATACGACCTCCCGGTATCAGTATTCTGTGCCTGTCCTCAGCTCAAGGTTCTGCGACTTCATAATGTGACAGATGTGGGAAAACGCGAAATATTGCCCTCCTTACCGGTCCTAATGAAAGGTCAACTGATTCACCTCGATCTCACTGGCAGCAGCACTGTCACACCGTGGTTGATTCGGTGTCTGCACAACCCAGAGTCAGCCCTTCGCATAGATCGCTTACGTCTCTTCGACTCGTCGGTTTATCACGGAGATGAAATCGACTATTGTCAGCAAGTCATAGACCTGTCCGCAGCGACCATCGAAGAGTTGAGATTGGACATTGACGATGCTCATCGTGCGTATCCAGAGGTTCCTCCTGTCCAATGCAGCTGAATACTGGCAGGAATAGAAAGGGTGATGAATTTGGGCCATCTTAAGAATCTACGCCATCTCAAGGTAACGACTACATATGGAGATGCCCCGTGGTTGGTTCGTCTCATGGAGAGCATCTCGTCGCCCAGTCATATCGAAGAAATTCACATAAACATCGACGTACCTTACGTAGTCAGCCGCAGTTGGGCCCAGTTGGACACCCTTTTGTCCAGCTCCAATTTTCCCCGGCTTAGCATCTTCAAGATCGAAGTTTTATATCTTCTGTGTCTTGATCCTGCTACTATCTACGTCGTGGAGGAAAACACGCCAGGACTCTGTGCCAAAGGCATTCTTTCATTGCATACCCACATAGACCATCACGTCCAGCTCACGAGATCAGAGTAGGACACAAGTAAGTAGCCCCGGATGACACATATCCTTCATTGATGAAACTTGTCTTTCCAAGATGATTGATACTGAATTATGACTTCGTAGATTGTATAGAGTCGGACGTCCTTACAGTGATGCGATATTTGCACTTCACAAAAGTCAGCATTGACCCATTGCGTAGCGTTCATCGTCCTCCCACCTTTCTTCCGGTCTGTCGACGACACATCCACCCTACCCCGGATCTCACTATAGATCATGTGAAGCGTTCGGACCAATTAAGAACCACGGGGCATGTTCTTGCAGTCAATCCACACATCATAGCTGAGTCCTCCAACACCATTTCAAGAATCGCAGTACGTACTATGCACTTTGCTATTTCCCCATCAGTGTGCTGACTCCGAGTCAGTCCGTGCCATCAACGCTCCTTGACGATTCAATCATTCCAATACGACGTGCATTGGGGTACTCTTTCTGTTGAGCTGGAGTCTTTACCACTGCGAATCAAAGTATCTGCCTGGTTTCAATCGCAGTCACGAACACATACCTCCAGTCTTTGTGCCTTAGTGATGTAAGGATTGCCCAGAGTGCAATATATCCGCTTCGCCAGTAAACACACTGGCGTATCATCGCTGTAGAATTACAATGTCACTCGCCGGATAAATCCGGAAGTGACCAACTAACTCCGAAATTAGTAACTTGACCAAATTCTTTCCGACTTGTCTTAAAAAGCATTTTGCTGAAAAGGTCCTTCATGCTTGCTGCCAGAGCGTCAACACCGCGCACTGTCCAGCGCATAGCACGCTCGTTTGCCACTGCCGTCAACAGTGCCGGCATCAGGGTTGCAGCGGTCGACAACAACCAACCTACCTCTGCTGTTACTGTTCTCATCAAGGCTGGTAGTAGATACGAGCCAAAACCCGGAGTTGCTCATGCTCTGAAAAATTTTGCTTTCAAGGTATCTTTATTGTGAATTAGATTTTCAGGTAGGCTTATACGGAACAGAGCACAACGAAACGGTCAGCTATCGGAACAGTTCGCGAGGCTGAGCTGTATGGGGGCGTTCTGTCCGCAAGTTTGACCCGGGAACACCTTGCCTTGACCGCAGAATTCCTCCGTGGCGACGAGTAAGTCTAAATACAATAATTTGCAAATCCGCAAACTCACACTTTTGACCTTTCAGACCATTTTTCGTCGACGTCCTTTCCTCTTTCATTACTTCCGCAAAATTCACTCGACACGAATTCGAGGAGTACGTAACTCCGCTGATTGAGGGGGACGTCACCGGTGCAGAGGCGGATCCCGCAGTACGCGCTCTCGAGCTGGCCCATGCCCTTGCATTCCGCTCTGGGCTCGGCTCTTCCATCTTCGCCCCCGCTCACACATCCTTCTCGGCTGCAGATATCAAATCCTTTGCTGCCTCTGCATTCGCGAAGAGCAACATAGCCGTTCTAGGCACAGGAATTGAACAATCGGTGCTCGCCCAGCTCGTCGAAAAATCCCTCGCCTCAGCACCCACGACATCTACTGCTTCTTCCCCCTCATCGACATATTATGGCGGGGAAAATCGTGTAGCAAGCCACGGGGGCCCGCAGACGGTGTTCATTGGGTTCGGAGCGACGGGTGAGCCGTCTGCCGAACTCGCTACGCTAGCAGCGCTTCTGTCCCCGCAACCATCGATCAAGTGGTCGAAGGGTACCTCGGCAATGGCTTCTGCACTCCCAGCGGGTACATCTGTGCAGTCAGTGTACTTGCCTTACTCGGACGCGACACTGGTGGGGCTGCTAGTGCAAGGGCAGACTGTAGCTGGCGTGAAGGAGGCGGGGAAGGCCGCGGTGCAGGCACTGAAGAGTGCCGCTGCTACGGGAGGCGTGTCCCCTGAGGAGCTGAAGAAGGCGGTTGCGAAGGCCAAGTTCGCGGCTGCTAACACTTTGGATAGCAGGGAGGGCCTGATTTCAGTGTTGGGCACGAAGGTATGCTCTTGAACCAGCTCTGTCGTATAACAGCCTTACCTTGGTTCTTTTACAGGTTTTGGCTGGCCTAGATGCCTCTTTTGCAGCGTCTCTAGCACCATTTGACAAAATCTCAGCATTTGCATTCTCCAAGGTCTGTAATATTATTTGATTGCCCGGCTCCCCTTCTGCTCATGCTAATGCTTGGTCTTTAGTCTACTTCCACACTCCTCAATGGCAAGCCGACGTATGTTGCTGTGGGTGACGTGCATGCGCTGCCATACCCAGAAGACATTGGACTGTGATGCGCCCAAGGAATGATAGATATATGACCTTAGGTTGTACGATTGTCCATAGAATTCCAACTTGTTCTACACCGATGGTCTTCCGCAATCTTCATGGCCACATTAACTCGTCTTTCTCCACAGATGTTCTTGGAATGCACTGGAGACCCTTCCGGCATCCGGAACGAACATCACACCGTAAGATTCCTACCCTTGATTTCCTTGCCGTTTTCCTCGTGAGCCTTGAGAGGCCTTGAGGAGGTGATTCACATCAGTCCCTGATCTCACGTACAGTTAACTACAGGCACAAAAGCTCTAGAAGCTTGCTACGCGATTTTCTGATGCAGCATACCATAGCTCAGGTTCCCATTCACACCACCCTGCACGAACTAAACTACGGCGAACCGACTTTTAAGGTGTGTCCGTTGACCTTCGGCTCGTTTTAGTTGACCTGCCCAAACAGCATCTCTATTTCTCTTTCGATCTTACTGCTACATATTACCAAGCGATCGTGATGCGAGCCTAAAATGCACCGCGGTTCACCGTCTGTGATCCCATCACGAGTGCGGTCGGTTCCCTAAAGTAGATTATGTCTAATCATGTCCGAGTTCCATATTTTCTATGTACCATAGAAACAGCGAGGACAGGCTTAAAACCTGACATTCCACGAGTGGCGAAATGTTCGCTTCTGAACCGTGCGTCGATTTGTCACATTAACCACCACCGACTTCTGTATGAATGTCATAGTCATATACTTTACTGGTCTGGTAAACTCATTGGTCGCGGCCACGGCGGTCTCTTATTCCACACTGCAGTCACTGTGGTAATATGGCATCCCTTCGTTTTTGATGATTTAGATC
>QLOK01044214.1:0-12155 GCA_003313805.1 Tricholoma flavovirens | reverse complement strand
TCCTTCTTTTTGGCAGCTTCCTCTTCCTTCTCTCGCTCTACCTCGCGTAACATCTGGCTCAGCTTCCCATCCGTCAAATGACGTCCCATTCCCTTCTTGAACAGGATCGTCCGATCGTCCTTCTTCTTCCTCTCCTTAACTTGAAGTGCTGCGTCTTTGTACCCCTTGCTCCGATGATGCAATGGGTACCAGAGTCTGTTGGGGGACATGCAGTCTCATCCATGCCGTAAGTGTCTTCTTTTCTGATGCCTGCCTTTACCATGAACTTCTCAATTAATTCAAACCATTGCTTCTTAGCTTCTGGAGTCATTCCACGTGCCTGCTGTGTGTCAAGAGGTTTGCTCCAGTGGGTTTGTAACGCGTCATGATGCTGCTCAAGAAATCTCCCGGTCCAGCTTTCCCCAAGGGGTTTATATTCATCTCCAAGACGATTGCGAAGGATTAAATTTGCGTAGTTGTGGATCTGTCCTAGGGTCAAGGGGAAACCATGCTCAGCAGATTCGAGGATAAAGCCTTTTAGAACTCCTTCTTCCGATGGTGTGAGCTTGAGACACGATTGATTAAATTCTGCTGCTGTTCTCCATTTGTTAGCATGATTTGCTATGGTTCGATACTGTTTAGGAAAACCAAATTCTTTGGCAATGGTCCAAACACCCTTGCGGACGCGTTCGTCCTTGTCTAGCTCCTCCAAGTACGCGTTTACTGCCTCCCTTAACTTGCTAGCCACCACTTTTGCCTTGTTTTGGTGTTTGACGCGCTCTGACAGCGCCTTCTTGGCCATTGTGAGGTGTCCTGAAGCAGTGAAGAAGGTCTGGGTGGGTGGGGTGAGAAAGTGAAGTGCATTTCATGCTGCATCTGACATGATCTGACAGATTGGTGTCCCTATCACACAATTTGGGTCAAATTAACTAGATGTAAGAGACAGATATGTCCATTATGAGAATTACTATGCATATCAGGCAAAACATTGATGAAATGTCATGGCAGTTTGGGGCAAAGTTGAGGACAAAAGTTGTGACAGTGCTGCAGATGGTATTTTTTGTATATCAAAAAATCTCAAGAAATCCATGGAAGCCCAAAGCACTTCAAATAAAGCCAGAAGTAAGATATTATTGGCAGTTTGCTGCAGAAAAATAATGGGAGTGATTCAATGTAATTTACAAAAGTTTTCCTCTTAGTGTGAAAGCTAGTGATAGTGTGAAAACAAGTGGCAATACACTGTAGTACGGTTGGGAAAACGAACATTGTTTGGTCGCATAAGATTTGTAAGAATTTCCTTCTAGGGAAATGTGAGACGGGATTGGGCCACTGGTTGTCCCGACCCCGCAGTATAACGAGGCTTCACGCATCCACGGATGAGATGACTACTTGACCCTTGGTATACGTAGTAGAGGCGATCTAATTACCTGTTCATATAGATCGCTGTGCAGGACAAGGATGCATGAAGATTAAACTACCTGCTCAAACAGAAAATCGCTTCTCATCGTATACTTGACTCCCTTTGTTACCTCCTCCCCGCTGTGCAATAGCATCCGCTGTTGGAAAATGAGCACCCTACCTAGCTTTGGATGCACATCTAACCAATACTTCTTATCGGGGGTCCAGAAACGAGTTGCTCCCCCTTCCAGATCATCATCATTCAGATAAAGATGCAGCGTGACAAACGATTTCTGTTTGACGCCATTGACGGGAACATCAATCAAGCCGTCACAGTGCGGTTTGAAATAATGCCCTGGGCCATAGCGGAGAAAACTCAAACGCGAATTCACACTGCGAAATATCATCAAGCTCTATAATTATGTTGAACAAAGTAGAATGGACCCACCCGGCCATCTTCCAGGTCGGTCCTTGCTTCCTCTCTACCTTGCCGGTAATACGCGCCCAGCGTTGCTCAGGCGCAATCTCCTGTATTTCTTGTGTGTGTGGTCTGAGTCGTTCGTATATCATTGTCGCCGCCTCCTGGTTGAATACGAGCACACGATCGCTGTGGCGAAAGTCGGAGTGGACAGTCTGAGTTTCACCGCCCGTGCTTAAGCCTGCGGGCTGCCAGTCTCCAGCCGTGGTAGCAAGGTTGATAAGGGATGCGCATTCGGAAGGAGTAAAGACGGAGTCAACGACTTTGGCATAGAATCCTATGTACTTGGTGAGTGATGTGAGAGAAAAGTCAAGAGGAGGGACTGTAGAGCTGGTGTCCGTCATCCTTCTGTGCTAGACGATTAGAGAAGCTACGTTGAAGGGGAGGCGATCACAGCGTATGGTACGCGAACGATGTAACTTGAAGTAAGTTGCATACATTACATAGCCTTGTTAGGGTTTGAACGAGATGATTTTTGTGGCAACTTGAAAGATGTCTCCGCTTGCGCGTTACTTCAAGTGCATTCTCAATGTTCTTCGACTTCGTTTCTATGAGGCAACCTTCCAGTATTTATGAAGCTCTCGAGGTTGTAATTTGGAATGCTTGTCATGAATCATGATCAATATGTAAGGTCATCGCATCATGATCTTGCACCACCGTGACCGCCATCATGACTCTCATCCAACGTCGTCATTACTTCGAACTGGTCATGGGAACGACGATCTTGGATTTGCGTCATGCAGGTCTCACTGACTCCTCATCGTCGTCATCCAATTTCTCCGTATATAAGCAATTCGCGCGCCAATGACTCTACACTCACAATCATGTCTCACCCTGAAAGCGACGACTACAATACTACTCAAGGTTCCACAGGTCTCGGCGGTGGAGGTTCTGGTGCGCCCAAAATACTTATTCCATTCCCCAATTAATCGCTACCGGTATAGACACCTCCGCCCAGCGTGGCCGCAGTGGCGATAGGGACGAATTTGGCTCCACGCAGGGGCGTAATACCTCAGGCCAATATGGCTCATCCGACCAGCCGCAGTATGGCCAACAGGCTTCTGGGGATTTTGGAAGCCAGCGTGGGGGCGGTGGGTTTGGACAACAGGGCCGCGACACGGGAGACGAAGGCTATGGTCCGACCAGCACTGAAGGCGAATCCGGGACTGGCTACGCTGCAACGCACAAGCCCGGTACGACGGAACAATTCAAAGGTTTGCTCGCCCTTGCTCTCCCCTGGTGACAAGTAGTGATCAGTGTTCTTCCACGCTAGGCCAAACCGCTGAAACTGGCGGCCCCACACAACATGAACACAGCTTGAGGGAAAAAATCCAAGGTTCGTTCATCCCTGTGTGACGTGTCTCAAGTTTCATATGTTCTTTGACATATAGAAGAAGTCGAGAAAATTATTGGAAAGAAAGAACATGCTGGCGAAACGACTGGACAAGCGCACGGTGGAGGTAGAGGTGAACATCGCCAGTCTGCGTCCATGGGCGAGTATGACCAACCCGACCCCGGTGCTGGTAAGCCCGGCATGATGGATAAAATCAAGGGTACGTGACCACTTACTCCTTGTGATCTTTGGCATTAATATTTGGAACGTACAGGCGGTGTTGAGAAGATGTCTGGCAAGGGTCAGAAGGATCCTGAGCGTGCACAGGCTGGACAGGCAAGGCAGGTTCGTGCCAGTTTCTGCAATGCTTTGGCTGAGAATTAAATCGCTCGTATGAGGGCAGGTTTGAAGCATATTGAACGCAAATCTAGTCTCGTGTATAAACGTTTCTCTCATTTTTACTGCCGAATTAACTTACTATTAATGATGTGAATGCATCACTCTGCTGCTATGTACCAATTTATTTCTGCTTTATAACTCCACGGCTGGTCCTGTTTCAACATCTCCCTGAACTGGCACTACAACGTGCTTTGAGTTTGAGTGGGGTCAACTTGAAGGTGATCCCATCTATGACATTTAGCATGACCTCCTCCCAAACTCCTCCCGTATGTCCAGTAGGTCGGCCTATGTTCACGCGTCGCGCTGCGATTGTTGCGATGTTACATACACCAGTTCGATGGCAGTACGACCCATTTTCATCATGTCCAGCCAATGATCAATCTCAAGTAAACATCAACATCAATACCTAAGTTCGTCCTCAATCTACCCGTCCCGTACCGCTCAATGCCAGAATAAGGAAAGTCCAGTATAATGCATAGAACTTTAGGCTTGTTCATCGATATCCTTGTTTTATTCTATCTGTCATTTGGATGATTGTACTGAAGCTGAAGCTGAGATCGTGCGGGGAAGATAACACAGAATCCGGAGGTCAAAAAGGGGGTTGCAAATCAGCAGAGCTAAGTTTAAGTTTGTATCTTGCGTCGGCGGATTTTAGGCGACACGCCATTTGGCAGCTGGGTATAACATTTCTCTACAGTTTTGCAGTTGGCGAAGTGCTTCGGAGAATTCGGAATATAGCTACTGCCAAACCATCTGGATTCTCTTGAGGGACCTGTCAAACGGTTTGGTTGACGCAGTTTGGGCCTAAGATGAGTCTCAATCAGCCAATACCTTGCTATATTTCAAAGATCATATACCAGAAATCCTTTTTAGAGCCATTTATAATGTGTACTGGTATGGATGCACATAGAGAACCCAAACGGTCCACACAATTATAAAGGCCTTCTACCGCTTTAAAAGACGACATAAGAAATGCCTTGTACGCCTTCAAGGACACGCCTTCAGTTGCAGCATGATATGCGGTGGGTAAGCTCCGAAAGTGTGTCTCCTAGACGTGATGTCGTTAGAAACGGGATTGATACGCTAAACACTGAGCGCTCACTGAGAACACTTGCAAAGCTTCGGCACCCCACTCGTTCCAAGGTGCACGAGCTTTATGCCAGCGCATAGCATCCTCGATTGTAGGCCAGACGTCAGGTTGGGCGTCAGCATGAGCCATAGTCCGAGAAACAAGCCGCATATGCACAGATGATATACTTCGGTGGAAGAGAGGAAGTTCTACAAATATCAAGGCATCGTATGGGGTGGTACCCATTTCCAGGTCAGCAGGAAAACTGATGACCATCTTGGTAAGAGGTGTGAACAAGAACAAAGATTCTCACTATGCAGTTGCCCCAGAAGAGTGGCTGATACCAACGAGCTTCGAATTCGTAAGGTCAACAAGACCAGATCTAAGGAGGCCAGGGACGGCAGCTTCGACTTCTTTCGGTGTCACTGAATATAACAAGGAATGAGATTATTATCTACACTGGGGAAGAGCGTCATAGATGCTCACCGCAATCTGGGTATGTTTCTTTTAAAGGGTATTCATTGAGGATACCAGCATCCCCCTGGTTTGGCCATTCAACTCCCCATACGTGTCGAATATGGACTGGACCCTTTGACCTAGATTGGGGACTATACAGCCGTTTGATGGTAGGCAACCATATATCACAGCCTAAGGGTAGAACATGAGAAAGGTTAACACCAGGCTGATGACATACCACACCCAAGGCCCGCAGTCAAAATTAAAGTGATTTCTTGTGGCCCTCAAGGCTGGTCTATCCGAGTCTGACGCTGAATATCCGAGTGCCATGCTAACGTGGGTGCAACCTTGTGACAAGTATATGTATAAAAAGCATCCCAGGATGGGGATATTTTTCTGCAGGGCAAACTTTAGGTTGCATGTGGGAATTCGAAGATGAACGCACAGCAGCATCTCTGATTGAGGCGGTACCGCGGAAGTTACTTGGGAAAGATTTTGAGAAGCTGCGTGGAAGGTTGATTGTAGAGATACCATGATGTTCAACGTACATGTGTGCAGACAAATCACAATAACTATATTGAGCGCCCGACGAACCTCCCGATTGCAAGTGACATGTTTCTGCGAGCTGTTGAGTCCGAAATCACTCTTTCTGCAAGGGTTTTACATACATACGCACAAGGTCATGTACGTTGAAGACTGGGAAGAGTACCATGACTCCAAATTCCCACGTCGCACTGTCGCATCCCAGACGAGCTCGAGCCCGTAAATATAGCTCAGGGTAATTATACTACATACATAATCTATCATGATAGATCGACAAACCGCAGCTAGATTTATGGCTTACACCACCCTCGTCTGAGTACTCACTTGTATGTGGCTTTGTGGTCAAGAAAAATCAGAGACTTAGTCAGGCCGTCGCTTGGGCCACTTTATTCCAAGGATTGGGACACAGTAGTACGTGACATGCTAGGTTAATGGTTGTCATGGCCAGTAATCCAATAATAATAAGTACACAGAAATGAAACTACTAAAAGATGGGAAGTTACAGCTTGCCTTCGATATTGTCCACACTTCCATTCTCTTTAGCACTGGTGGACTTTGAAGTAGAGGTACTCGTCTCGTCGTCTGCTTCCAGAAGTTCTGCGGTCGGACGCGAGGACTCTAAGGAAACGTCAAGAATGGGTCCACGATCAGCGAGGATTCTTTCCCTTTCTGTTACATCAATCTCCTTCTCCTCTTTCTCTCCTTTCATTTTCTCTTGCAGATCCAGACGCGCTTCAATAGCGGCCGTCAAGAAATCCACTTCCTTCTTCAAATCCCTCTCTTCCCCACTCGTCTCTTTACTTTTCTGCTCCTCGTTAGTCCCATCCACCGTCGCCTCTTCCGCCGTTCCCTCCACAGCTCCTGCGGTCTCCGCCCACGCCTTCTCCAGCTCCTTTTCCCAGTCAAGTTTCGCACACAGCTGCCTGATGATCTCGTCACACTTCCCAAGTAAAATGACATCGCGCTTCCTGTGCCCGAAGTCACCTACACGCTCGATATTAATAAGGACACGGGGACAGGACTCATCAACCCTGTCTGCGAGTGAGGCAAATGGGTGCACAGTAAGCGAGGTGCCGAGCACAATGAGCAGATCTGCTTGCCGCATCGCGGGAATGGACTGGATGAATCTGGGGGGCAGCTGTAAGCCGCACGTTAGCGAGGTTAAACTCCCGAATAGAGTAGACAGACGACATAAACATACCGACTCGCCGAAGAATACAATATCAGGTTTGACTAACCCATTGCATGACAAACAGCGGGCAATCTCCTTCAGCTCTATACATAGCTTCATGTCAACCTCATCGTACGGTTCCCGGCAATCTATACAACTCTGTGAAGCAAAGCTGCCATGCGCCTCGACGATCTTATCATCAGGTACACCCGCGCGGCGCTCGAGCGTGTCAATGTTTTGCGTAAAGCATGTGTGCAAGAGTTTGTGCGTCGCAAGGAGCTTGATGAAGGAATGGGTGGGTGTAGGTCGGAATTTGCCTGGGTATAGCTCGTGGGCGAGGGTGTAAACTATACGGGATTTAGGATGCTAGGCTAGGAGAGTGCGGAGTGGAGCGTACATGGAACGGGATTTCGCCGGAAGAAATTTATCTCGAATACGGCTTCTGGGTGAGGGAGCTTTAGACGCTGTAGATTGGACTATGTCGAAGACAAATCAATTTCTTGCGGCGCTCGTCGATGCGAAGGGATATACATATAGACCAGTCTTTGGTGATCGAAAATCGGGTATCCCAGCGGAGGTGCTGACGCCTGTAATGCATTTGTACTTCGGGTTGCAAAATCTGATGAACGAGCTTACCAGCGCCTAACTGTGATTATTCCAAATTCTTATCAGTGACGTTGAACACGTCTCATTCAAGTAGTGTGTAAATATCTGAGATAGCGGACTCAGGAGGAACTAAGGGCCGAAAAGACGAACCATCAAGACAATATTCTTGCATTGGGTTGACTGGATGTATTTCGCCAGCCAGTCGATGTCATCCTCACGCTTTCGATGATGGTCCATAAATGCCAATCAGTTATGGTTATGACCTCGAATCAACAAAAGAGATTCTCGTGCCGTCGTGACGGTCAATGGTCCAAATTGTTGGTGGGTATACCGAGTCCAAGTTCAAGTTCAAGTTGGCTTATTACTATTTCGTCTTGTTTACTACAGGCTTCGACCAGAATTCAGCTGCAGTACACATCAACGCGCAATGCAACCAACTCTGAACGATACTCACATATAGATTCAGCTCCCTGAACCGGGGACTGTTTGACACCCTCACTGCGCTGCGGCGAAAAATGACTTGTTCTGGCTGCGTGACGCTGGCCTACAAGCAATTCGAGAAAACGCATATTCATTTAGATGTTTATCCACCATCTTTCTTTCCTGCTTCCGACGTAAACAAGGGTTTGGTTCCTGCAGTGGTATATTTTCATGGAGGCGGTTTGACGGTCGGCAACCGACGAAGCTGGTTTCCAACATGGCTTCACGGTATGCATTGCATTATTAGTCACATCGAGGCTTATTGGCTGACACTCATCCTTAGAACGTGTTACATCTGCTGGTTATGCGTTCATCTCTGCGGATTACCAACTGCTACCTCCAGCAACTGGCCATGAAATTACAAAGGACATACAAGATCTGCTTAGATTCGTAGTGGACGCGGTTATCTCCCTTCCCTCGACCCAGACGATAGTGGAAGGAAGTGGGCCCGTCAATTTCACGTTCAAAATCAATCCGGAGGCGATAGCGGTTGCGGGATCGAGCGCAGGCGGTCTCTGTGCGTACCTTGCTGCCATGCACTGTGTCTCGCCTAAACCAAAGGCGATCCTATCGTTGTATGGCCAGGGAGGTGATTTTCTGGTATGAAAGTCAAAGTGCTGTTCTCTCCGTCCTTTTAGTAATCTCACATTCATCATCTGTCCAGACTTCACATTACCTCACGCCAAAAACCGAACCATTCCTTCGTGGGCGAGAGATTCTCGATCCGAACGATTTTCCAGAATTTCTATATCCCGCTTCGGGCACCTTAGAACCAACAACAGATTCACCACTGGCATACCATTCAAGCTCTTATCATATACCAGGATATCCGGCCAACCCTCGTATGCTCATTGGGCGTTTATACCTCCAGCTTGGCTCGTTTCTAGACTACTATACTGGCACCCATAATCCTAGCCTAAGTCATACGCTTAGAGCAGCGCTGGGTGTTGACTCGGACGATACTGCTCATGCACGCCATATCGAGCAAATGAGAATCCTGATCCCGAATCATCATCTTCCCTTGTTTCCGCAATTTGGTGTTACACCGGCGTGGCCGCCGACTTTGATATGTCATGGAACAACAGACTCAGCCGTGCGTGTAGGGGAATCTAGAAATATGAAGGCGTTGCTGGAAGGTGCAGGAGCTCCAGTCAGATTGATCGAGTTTGAAGGGAGGGAGCATTCATTTGATTATGAACCTGGCGCGGAAGTTAGACATCACACCCAGTTTGACGAAATTTGGGACTGTTTGAGGCAATGGCTAGAAGACGGATTGATTTTTTGACATTCTAGATTGGTCTTTTTGCTGGAATCACAAGTTCTGAGTATGTTGGTGAGTTTGCGGCACTCTCCTCGGCCCTGTTTCCTCACCCTGAACGTCTTTCAAAACTCCATGCAGGTGTGTCTAAACCCTGGATGTACGAGGACATTTAGAAGAAAAGCATCACATGTGCCTAAGGGTCTCTACAGTACTTCAATAGCGTCGAGGATTCTAATCTTTCAGTTCGCCCTCCAGGCTACTGCGCGTAAGTCATTGACCCAACGACACGCATGGGTCGTCCCACAGCGACGTTCATTACTACCACATCGTGACATACCTCAATTCACTTGCACACTACACCTTCTACTTTACTATGAAGCCGATCATTCCCGGATCTTCTTCCCAGGGAACGGGAACGAGTCACACGTCAATCGACGGCTCTGAGTCCGGCAGCTCCGCAATTCCTGTGAGTAACTCACAATTTCGCTCGCCCCTCCAACCCTGGCCCTTCATTATTCACTTCATCTAAAGAATCGAACCCTGGCTCGATTAACAGGCCTCATGTGCATGGACATTCGGACGACAGTGTTTCTCGTTTTACTTTGCCTATGAGACAGTCTGGGAAGCACATCACATACCTTTCATATGTATCTGACATCTGACTCGGACTTCACTTTCACAGCGTGATTCCGATGAGTTTGTCCCCCTTTGTTTTCAGGGTGAGTGAATGAACCCTTGATGAGGCAGCAAAAATGATCGGCATTACTTAGAAGTCTTAATTACATTCGCGGGTAGTGAGTTGACCTGTCTGGACATCGTTCATGAAACTCTGGACGCGGGTGGAATACCTCGCAGTCACGCACTGCGTCTAAAGACTAAACTGTTTCTATTAATGCACTGGGCAGGAGGTATATTTTATATGAGAGATACTTCAACAGAAAGCACGTCACTGATATGTTCGTAGTCAGAGAATTTGCCTCACGTCAAGAGCCAATTCAATTCTACCCTTTACATCCTGTCTCTTCCGCACCAGAAATGACCGCCGATTGACCGTTTTACATTCTCATACCAGGACATCCGGCCATACTCTTGCGTGTGTGCTTCCAGTTGGGTCGTCTTCTTTTCTATCACATTAACGAGCACGAGCACGGCGTGAGTTCCATTCTCAAGAATTCATCAGGCTGATTTGCCGTTCGGCTCACTCCCAACTCTTGTCTACCACGCGGACGTATGTGAGCTCCCAGGCTTGATCTGGGTTGTCACCTCCCGTATGTGTGTGGACAGTTTAGCTTTACTCCACATGGCTATGTAATGAAATTTCGCATTCCTTGGTGCGTGTTAATGGATTGAAACATGCGAAGGAACATCGGAAATCGTGATGTTCCAGTCTAATTAATTGAGTTTGAGGGGAAGGAGTGCATTTCCGATCTTTCCCTAATGCAGAAGCTAATACGATGTTCAAGTTTGATATTTGACGAAGCTATGGAATTCTAAGATTGGGGAGGAGATCTCGCCTCATTAAGAGGCTTTGGAATATAGTTCCGGCGATGCTGTGAGTCCACAGCCCACTTCCTATCTTGGTGGGGTTAAGTCTGCTCACAACTATATGAAGCGGCATATTTTTGTCCGATCCTGGACTTCCTCAGCAAAAGTGTCAGTAGCTGCCTTTGAATTCGAGTAAGATGTGGACCAACGCCTCGTCGACAAAGTACCCCACGACTTGTTTCATCCATATTGATTCGAAATGGAGCGTAGCACTGAGTTGTGTCAGTTGTGATAATATCCGAGTCCTCCCTCTCAGGCTCCCTCCCCTACAGGCGGACGCACCCTAAGTGACAACTTGAATGCCCGAAACCATTTCCTAAACACGCATGTTTAAGAATGTACTTCATCTTCAAATTGTGGTTGATACCCATGGTCATTCGTCTATTCCAACAGGATTACATTTCACAAACATTTTCATTGAAAATTAGTGATGGGTTCGGACCGGTTTCGCCTCACCGACGGAAGCTTTCAACGAGGCGTCGCTTGAGTCGAAGTAGCCTGAGCATGTTCTAAATCGAATCACACTTTTCTAGCTTCCTTATCCGCTAGTGATATCTCCTACCAAGGCCAGTCGTGAGACACTGAAACCCTGCAGGGATGAACAAACTTCAAGTTGAAGGTCTGTCCTTATTTTTGTAGACGTCTGAAACTCGTCCTGGGCGGAGATCATAGAAGATGCATTGTACTTTTACCGCTCCCGCGATGCAACTGAAGTTCAGAATTCAAAATCGAACGTACCATGATCGCAATTACGGAGTTCAGCGTATGGCAACCCATCCCCCGGCCTTTGCATTACGCCAATTTTCATGAACGCTACTAGTAGGTCGGCCGTCAGCTTTACCTTTGTCCGGAGCGTTATTATTCTGAGCGTTTCTGCTACTAACATTTCCCTCAGATATTTACCATTAGGTTATCGCCGGCTAAAGCCCCTGGTTATCCGGATTTACTACTAGCCGGGAGAAAGTAGGCGACCAGCCTAGGTACGCACTCGGCCATGCACGAAGCTAGTCTAGACGTATCTGTTGCGACGGTCCGCACAGATCGGTCAATGGTAATACTCAACGTCCATTCAGAGTCCTCAAGGCTGCGGTGATCTCGGATCAATAACTGTCTAATTTCAAGTTGAAGCCTCAATTCAATACATCCCATGATCGCCGAATTGTCAGTGATATGTTCGATAGTCGGAGGCTAGGCCCGATTCGGAGCAATAGTGACTTGGGAAGGGGAGATTGGATTCATACTGAGATCTTGACCCGTTATCTTGTTTTTCCAAGTCATTGCATATCTCGTGTCTTTGCGGATGCGGTTGACATCTTGTGCCAACGAATATTCCAGTGAGTGTTATTCGAGGTTTTGGACATACAGCGCCCAGATTGACATTTTCTAATCACGGAGTCTTACATAATATAGCGCTATTTGGCGACCTTTCTGTCAAGC
>QLOK01044212.1:5043-20077 GCA_003313805.1 Tricholoma flavovirens | reverse complement strand
ATTTAGGCTGCTTAATGCACCTGCTTATTGAACGCTTAAGCTGTTTAGCTTGCTTATTTTACTTGGGACTTTTACTAGGAGACCACCTGAAAACATTGTGCTTTGCCTAAGCTGAACTGTAAGCACTCTCTAAGCCAAACAATAAGCACATTAAGCCAAACATTAAGTAAATTCATGGGAGGACCTAGCTTAGCCTAAGCACAGTCATGCTTAGCGACTTCCTGCTTAGCAGTGCTTAGAAGCGTCATTAAGCAGTGTTAAGCAGTGTTAAGCATGGCTAAGTAAATTTTGGATTTTCCTGATGCTCCAGTACAACTAAAAGTCCCAATTGGCACACAGTGGCAGAACAACAGTTGCGCATATGATGCCTTAATCACAATACTTTTTAATATATGGCGTGACTGTCCTGCACCCATGACTGGTTTGCAAGACGCACAGTGCAACTCAGAGTTGTTGAACTCTCTTACCCGGAGCTTTCATAGGCATGAGAGTTGTCACAACGAGGGATCATCATCCTTTTCTTTAAATAGATTATTTTGTATGCATGAACCAGTCACAACTGCTAATATCATTTGCCCTAACGGCCACTGCGATATAAACACAGATGGCCGATCATCAACGTCCAACTGCCTGATAATCATCCTTAATGGGCAAGATGAAACTTTGCAAGCCCCAGCCTGCATGGATGACTTCACAGTTCAATTATCATCGAAATGCTCCACATGTGGTGCTCATTTGTCGAGGAACATCATGTTCGTTCAAACGCCACCTGTCCTTGCATTTGACATAGGAAATAGGGCCCTACTAACCTTGGATCCTGTTATTTGGATTACATGTGCTGGAGACCGCGTGCGTTACACTCTTAGAGGAATTATTTATTTCAAAGATCATTTCACAGAACGCGTCATAACAAGCACAGGTATGGTCTGGTTCCACGACGGGATGTTCACGGGACGGTCACTATTATACGAATCCCAGGAATTGGGCTCAATTACTACAGATCATGCTTCAATGGTGTTGTATTCATTTTACCCTCCCCGCTCCTGAGGAACTCGGACATGCCGTGCGGAGCAGCGGCCCTCACAGCGCGAGTTGAAAAGGTGATAATGCCTCGCCTCCGTACGGAAGGGACCACCAGTTGCACCGGTGTCCCAAACGGGGTCCTCGTTTTTTCTCTTCAGGCTCGTTCATATGCTAGACCGCCACCGGTGAGGCCTAGTTTGGCCTTTTCATATCCTTGTGACAAGTTCTCGGTAGGATTACTTGTCCAATTCGAGTTTCTCACAGTTCCTCAACAGACTGCATCCGAGGCCACCGTTTGTTGGTCCGTTGACTCTGCTCAAACTTTGCAAATACCTTCCTCCAGTTTTTGGCTAAGCATCGTCGATCCATGTTACCTCGTCTCTGCGGGATTAGTCTAGATCCCGGGATCTTGTATCAGTTGAACCTTCGCCCTGACACCCCGTGAGTCTAGCCGTTCTCATGACAAATATATGCTTGCGACGCTCAGATACCTGGCCTTATCTCGGGGGCTTTGTCGGAAAACCACTGGCACTTACGATGTGGCATGGATTGACGAAAAATGACAGTTTAGAGCTTTGCGATGGGAAACTCGCGCGGCCTCTTGAATTACGTTCGACGATCGTATGACCTTCTCATATCATGCAGAATGGAGCGGCTCACACTACGCGGTCGGCGTCGAATCATTATCCAACTGCCAGTGATACTCAGTTTATCTGCAATCTATCAAAAAGGCACATACGTAGCGGGGCGTCCTCTTCTGAAGCTTAGCACAACACGTCGAGCTAGTGCAATTGACGCCACCAAGCATATCATGGCAGCTAACCTTCCTTGTCAGGTCTGTCAAGTATACTCAACCTCGTACACCGGAGACGCAAGATCGGCGGCGTAACTTTACCCCAGAGTCCTCAGATCTGAGCGGCGTCAAGAGTTAGCCTTTCGGTCTTCCTTGAAGAAGGATACTAGTAAGTAGATGAGATGAGATGAGATGGGGGAACTTGGTAGCGCATCTCATCTACTACCCCCTTTTCGAATTCGTCGATCATCGTGTTCTTTCAAGTTTTACGAGGTCAGTGTTGTACCATAGATTGGTATTTTCTTCCTTTCCATTGATGAGTACAAACGTCAAATGCTAACAACACACAGACATCCAACGCTATTCGACACGCTTACACCTCCAAGTCTATCAAGCGCACTGCCCTCGCCTTTCGTCCACCCTCTACGCCGGACCATACTCCGTAAATCTGCCAATTATTAGTCGCTACTGAAGACAATGGTGCGCGTTGTCAGATAGTCCTGCAGGCTTCAGACTCGCCACGTCGCCGTGCCGCATTTCCTCGCGGACCTCGCCACCGTCTCTCTGGCCGCTGTTGTTCAGACTCCATATCTGAACTGCGACGTCTACCCTATGCCTCTCAGCCTCATTATGTTGGGGCGATATCGCATTTTACGTCCTTCACCGGTGCTCTTAGTCCCGGATCGTTATTACAGCATTTGGCACCCGTCATCCGGCGACGTCGGTCTTCGTAGGATAGAGTTATATTATTAATTTGTTTTGAGACATAGAATAAAGAATACAGACGTTACAACGATCCGCTCCGCGAATTAACATTACCCAACGAGGCGGAGGAAGGTAATGGCGACCTGAATTAAGGTATATACACGAAAAAGGAAAAGAGAAGATCAGAGAAGAACGAAGACAAGGAACGTGCAAGGGATGATAGCCCTTATGTTACGTGTAATGTGATAGGGCCGTGGAGATAAAGGAGCGTGGGTGGATGACGGCAATACGAGGATAGCACAACAAGAAAGCGATAGACAGCATGACAGTGAAACAGTGAAAGCAGGAGACATGTTGAAAGAAAAAAAAAGAAAGAAAAAAAAATTAGATAACACAGCGACACGAAGGATAGGTAGCGCCATTATTTTTGACGAGGAATGAAGTTCAGTTTACATTCCATCGCGGCAGGGAAGATCACCTGAAAACCACAAACGCTCAGCATAATAACAGAACGGATAACAAGGTTCGCACAAAGCTGTCCTTAACCTCCATGCTCCTTTCGTTTGTCTCTGGTGGCGCCACGACATTAAAATTCCTCACAACAGCGGCGACGACTACCCGCATCATCCCTAGCGCGAAGTTCTGGCCCCCACATACCCTCGCTCCAGTCCCAAACGGCATCATGTGCTGCGCCATCTTGAAGAGGTCAGCAGCATTTGTCGACGTCTCAAGCCATCGCTCTGGAAGGAATGTATCGGGCGAAGGGAAGACCGATGCATCCCGATGCATCGACCAAGCTTGCGTCGAGACGATGGTGCCTGGTGGAACAGCGTACCCCATGAGGTCGAAGATCTCGTCCGAAATCCCGTTCTTGGAGGTGGACGCAGGGACCACGCGTTCGAGAAGGCTGGGAGCGGCCGAGTAAAGACGAAGGCCTAGCGTAAAGGATGATTATACAAGGAAGACCAGGTATGGAGAAGTGCGAACCTTCTTTGATGAACGCGTTCAGGTATGACAGTTCCTGAAGGACGGAGAGGGATGGGATGGTTCCTGTATCAGTCATCGCTTCGTCGAGTTCAGCTTGCAGCTTCTTCATAATATCCGCACGACGACTAAGCTCCCAGAAGAAGTACGACAACGAGGTGGACGTCGTATCGGAACCGGCGATCCTGAAAGAATAAAGGAGACGTTGAATTAGAAGCACGGGGCCGAGAAGATAGAAGGACTCCGACGCACAGGTGGCCCATGCATTCCGAAATGATGTCGCGTTCAGGCATGAGTTCATTACGAGGGGAATATCTATACTGAAGGAGCCTCTGAAGCATAGGTGCCTTTTCAGATTCGCCGACCCTGCCAGCATTCATCAGAGCACGAAGCTCATACACGCGCGCGCTAACGAACTGCCAAATAACATAGGTGAAGGGATACGATCGATAGCATTGTGCTCCACTCACCTCGGCCATAATCTTATCGGAGTCGCACATCTGCCGCCATCGATTGTTGGGAATCCGGCTGATGAGGTTCCAGGCCCATCCGGGAATAGTACATCGCTAAAAAGAATCACGAGTCGATGCAGATCACTTGAAGGTGAGTATAAATTTGCTCACCAAGATTCCACGCTTTGGGAAATCATTTATCGCCGTGGAAAGAGGGTCTTCGACATCCATGGCAAACTTGCTTACTGCGCCGAGGCGATAACCGTAGGAAAAGGAAACGACCGCATCGACCATCAGGTGGCGAAAGACGGCCAAACAATCCAAAGGACCTTTGCCAGCAGAGTTCTCGAGAGTCTAAACCATATTAGAGTCAGACATGAACGGGTGAACCGGAGGTAAGTATACGTTAACAAGCTCCAAGGTAGCTTCATGCATTTCGGGCTCAAAATGGGCAATATTAGTTGGGGTGTAATGCGGCGCGAAACCTTTCCGACGCATAGAGTGGGTGGCATGATCGAGAGTTGTCATTCTACACAAAGTTGAGCATATAAACTGGATATATGCGCATTAATACGTACGCGTGATCGTTGTTGTTGCTGTCAACGTAGTCAAAATTGAGTTTTGACGCATCAAATCAAACAGAATGACACCTACGTGAGGAGACCCTTGTAGTACGGACTTTTATTGAATTTGTGTATGGTGTAGACGTTACGCATCGTTGAGACATCGCGAAAGATGACCTTGTTCGGACCTATTCGGACCACTGGACCATATGAATCGAAGAGCTCTTGGACGACCTTGCATTGTCGGAGGCGTAGGACGTGTGTTGTGATCCAGAAATCTGAGACGGCCGCATACCAGGGGCCAGGGATTGCGCTGAGAGGAGACAAGAAAAGGTTGTAGATGGTGCAGAAGAGGATGTACGCGAAAGCGACGGAAGCTGCGATGAAAACAAAGTTGTGGGAAAACCAAGAGACGGAGAATGAGATGGCAGGAATCATTGTGTAATGAGAAACCAAGGTTTAGTGGAAGGATGGGTTGACGAGAACCGGCGTCGCAGCGAGGTTGCTCGGAGATGGAGAAGTCGGGGACTCGAAGATAGTGGGGGAAGGAAGAAAGGGGGAATTTGGAGAGAGATGGAGGAGGTCTGGTATATATATCATTCTGCAGTTGTGCTTACAAATAACCATTTTGACGAGATGGAAAGTCATAAAGAATCGACGAATCTTGTACTATTTCTCAAAAAAGTCATCGTTTATGATTGGCCGCGTTTCAGACTCCGATAACATGTTACGTCATTACCGCCTTCTTTTCCAGATGTCACGTGTGCGCGCATTCAAGTTGTTTTTCGGTCAATGTCGCACTCCGAGTTCAGGCAGGTGATCCATCTTATCTTTCATCGATGCACCGCTCGCCCCATTTATTCTTGAAATTACCGTTAATTCGGTATGTCCAAATTTACGACATCGCTAACCATATCTCATAGCATTGCGACTAACTTGAATCCCATCCATCTATAATCTTTGCTGACACTGCGCCACAAATTAACCGAAGCGATACACATAGCAGTCTCTACTTTAGTCATTACGACCAGATCGTCTCATGATCTTGGCGAACCATACTTGGTGCGTTCTAGCATTCTATTCGGTCCGCGGGCACCTACCGCCAGCAGCAGATACTAAAAAAAAAATTCTTCTCTTCTTCTAATCTCCCGTCGGAGTTCTGCGGGAGCACTCTGGACGCAGCAACTCTAATTCCAGCCAAAACTTGAATGCAAAAGATAATTTGAAAGTATTGTAGCGTTTTCTGTTCGGTGCGCCACCAGATCTCGCTGCAAGAACTCACGTTCCACTGCGCGACCTTCCCTGTCGCGTGAACAGCGACGGGCCATCTCGGTCGTCAACACGTTTCAGGTAAATAAATAATAAAGGTCACTTTCCCTCGTTACCGTCGTCTTCTCGATGTAAGACTTTGACGTCGAACGATATATATTCAAAGAGAGATATGCGACTCAGAGAGAGGGATACTGTAATCTTCTAAAAACACCACCATTTAGTAGGCATCTAGCTGACAATCGATCTTCTATCCCGTAATCCAGATCCGGGATCTGGTGGCGACGAGACCTCTACTAGGGCCCTGTCCTTTGCATGCCTCCAAACCCTAAAGCCCATACAAATACCGGCCCTCTATATTTTCACTACCATTCCACATACGTATTACCAACTCCTCATCATCATATGGAGGAGCATCGACAATCCTGCAGCAAATCATCCGATTACCGCGCCCGTGGATGGACATCTTCGAAGGTAAGACTTCATTTGTCCACGACGAATGGATCAATGTTCAACTTCTGTGATGTATCGACCAATAAAACAGCTAACGGCGACTCAATGCGATTCTGCACATCCCGGCCGTTCGTTCAGTGTGATGTGATATCCGCGGAATGCACATGACTCGAGCAGGGCATGCGGCGCTAGATCGTACGCAATTTCGCTCTTCATTATCAGCCCACTATCAATAGCCTATGGCATCCCTTGAAAATTTCTCGCTTTTTCGTTTCCTCCTCTTCTGGCTCTTTAGAGTCCCTCCCCAGAAGTCCCAAACATCCTGCACACGGAGGGCCTAGGCCTACCGACTTGCAGTTCCGTGACGTTGACCGAGACAAAATGGACGCTCCCTACCGCTTCCGATGCAGTCGCAAATTGTTTATTCTATACGCTAGTGCTGAGCGAAATGATGCATGCTAAGCTGTTTACTTTCCCACCGGGCGAGCGGAACAACTCATCTATGTCAAGATGGAATCTCTTGGGATCATTCCGAGGTCCACAGCCGCTTAGCGTCCACAGAGGAAGCAATTTCTATCCCCGGAGTGGACTGAAAGGATTGGATTTCGAACGCCAAAGACGCCCAGATAGTTATGTTTTTTCATATGATCTGTCATGCCCTATCAATGTAGTAGGACGAATGACGTCGGCTATGACTGATATTAGCGAAATGACCATGTCATAGCACAGTTCGGAAAGCGGTCCCGTTCCGAGTCCACAGCGTATACTAGGAGGTAACCAGTACCTCCATCCAGAACGAAAAAACATGCAGTATATTATGTACGTTTCCCATGACGGAGCGGTGTCAGATGAGATGAGTCACCTCTCAGCGCTCCACATTCCGTGGCTCAAACATCATGATCATTTGCCAACTTACACCAAATCCATGATTGCATCGTTTACGAAGATGCGTTCTAGTGCCAGTCGTGTTCCCGCCCAAGATAGCTAGACTCATTTATTGGAATGACGTCCTGGATAGATATGCACTGAGGCACAGGAGACGCTGTGGATTCATTCATGATTCCCAGCCTTCGACGCTTTTGTGCGCATCTGGAACCTGTGGCGATGCCATCTGACGAATATCGTCACCGTGATGACCAAGACAGCTACGAGAGTTCGTTCCGGGGTGGCGCCATGTCGATCAGCCTGCTCGACAGATGTCTGCTGCAATAGATACACGCCGAGGTGCAAGGGAGCGAAGTCAGCTCGAGTGACGTCGGATGATACATGTCGCCTCGAACGCTGCTGAGGTAGCCATGAATCCGAGCTTTGTCACTCTAACGACGATACGCGCTGGAACCGAGAGCCGACAAGCCAGAAGAGGAATGTAGATCTTCCACGTGGCCGCGAACGTGGTGCAGGTACCAATGAGTTCTTGGACTTTACGCAGATGTGTCCAGACTTCCACCCTCACCCTCAAAGACGGGAACCCCACAGACTAATGGAAATCGCTCGTACGTCTGGGATCGATGCGCATGGAACAGAAGCAGCGCCGACGCGAGGACCGGAGGGGCACTATCCGTTATCGGTTAAATTGATTATCGGATGGATGGATAGGATGTCCATGCGCTGAGCAGGTGAGGTGAGTTATACGTCAGCTTGTCAACGGTCAAGCTGTCTAGGAGCCTGAGGTATCGGATCCGTCATTCACAGGTCCTCGAGGACACTGGTTTCTCGGAGTAGGTTGGTGTACGGGACCACCCTCCTTTTTCGATCCACACTAACCGAGACGATCTGTAAGGCCAGCGGGTCTTGTTATTGACACATCAGTTATCGGCATTTGCAGCGTGGAAGGAGCATTGGTGTGAACTGGGGTGTGAACGTTACTTGCGACAGCGATGCGATGTCAACACAGGGGGACCTTCCCTAATCAGTTCCTTGAGCCTGCTCGGGGAACGATAGTCACAAAAGGCCAGATGATAAGCTTCAGTTTGAACAAAGTTGTCACCTCTCTCAAAAGCTTCAACTTCAGTCTCCAGTAGCGAACTTCATTGTCCGCCGATTTCACACCCTGCTTGGTTGCCGGTGAGTATTTCCGAACACTGCGGCCAGTTCCTCGAGAGTCCGTATCTTAAATTCCTGATGTTAACAGCACGAAATTATAGCAGAGGCTACTCCGACATGAAGATACCGCGGGCAGACCCAGTACTTTGAAGAGAAGAACGACAGCTTAGTTTCGGCCAGTATATCAATAACTCTAAAACACAATCAATCCTAGAGCTAGACATACCGTTCATAGTAAGTCCAATATTTAATAAATAGTAACTCGAAGTCTGAAGATCGAATGGAGTGCGTGATACTTAGTAGGCCAGTGCCAAGATGATTATTGTACGCATAGAGTTATCCGAGTCTCCGCTCAACTTGAACTTGAAGTTGCGTTCCAAATCGTACTACTAGTACACGGCGGTGCCTTTCCAAGTTTTTGACACGGTCACGGTATTAAATAAAACATCCGATCATCCGATCATCATCGTCAGCCAGTGAGAGCCCGACCGCCGTGACTCTCCATCTCTTGCATGTCCGTGGAGAAACTAAGGCGAACTGAGAACGGCAGAGGTTGGTCGTACTACAAGACTCAAGTCAGAAAGCGAATGATATCAAGGACTCGAGTCGGAGATCTAAGTCTTAGTACTACTAGTAGTGGCAGTCACTGGCGCGTGAACTCTCTGCCAGTGAGCAATTGACCCCACCACATACTTTTTTTTAAAAAAAGAGATTTTTCCTCATCGATTCCGCAATATTATTCTACGCTAAATATCCAAATTGACTTCACAAAGGTGAAATTTTCTGTGACCCTTCCCTCAATTGAGATAGTGATTTCGCATTTACCAAAGTCAGCATATAACTTTTTTATTTATTTTAAATTTCCGGCATCACATCCGAGTCATGCCAGTATCGGACAATATTTGGGAGGCTCCCGGCTCACTGAGTTTACTCTAGGAGCACAAGTTCTCAGTAGATGACCCTAATGCCCCATCGCCTGCTCCATTTTCCATTCAGGACTCGGAGAAAGATGCCAACCTCACACCAGTGCAACGCTTTTTACGCCGCTTGGAGGCTCAGAGTCAATGGTCGCTAGACAATCCCGAACCAGCGCCTCTCCTCGATATTCAAGTCAGAACTATCGACAGAACAAAGGTCTCTAGGGGAGTGTTCTATAGTTCAATGGTGAAGTGAGACGACTCCGACTCGGAACAGGTATGTATACCTTTTTTTTTTTTTTTTTTTGAATTTCTCCTTCGAGTTAACATCATCCAATTGTTTTCCTTTGCTTTAAGGATTTTCCATGTCTGTCTTCACCAACAATGGCTACATCAAGCAATCGCTTCTTCTCCACAACTTACCATATCGAGGGACAGGTGTCTGGGGCTCAGAGATAAACCGCGGCACGCTGGCTTACGTCGAATCTCTCAAAATCAACCCCAAATATCAGAGGCAGGGAGTCGCTGGGCGTTGGGCGATTGAATCCCTGTTGCAGAGCGATGTACTAGCGGTGAGTAGTAAATCATCCTTCAATTGGAGCTTCAACAAGCTTGACATGTATCTGACTCTCGAGTTTTCTCTCTTTTTTTTTTTTAAAAAAAAAAAAAGCATTGTCCCCATTTTTTTCACCTGGGCCACGACGATCAACGAAGTGATGTTCGCGCCAGTGCAACCGTCACAAGCTGGATTCGATACCAGGAAACAGGGTATTATTGCGTTCTGGCGTGCTTTGGGATTCCGCCATGTGGTGGGGGGGGGACGTGCGTTCTTTGGGTATGCTCGAGATCCACAGCATCCAATGAGGTCTCTGAGGGCGGAAGATAATGTTGATGAAACGCAGACGAAGGGGACATCGGTGATAGATGTTTACTGAAAGCATGGTCATGAAGAGTTGAATTTTCATTTCGATATCTTTTTTGTTCATGTATTGGCGATTGTAATATTCCTTTCTCATTATCAACAAGTTGCAAGTTAAAAACCCAAAGATAGATATAGACGACAAACAAAGAACCAGGAAAGAAGATGTACCAACAAAGATCGAAGAGTAGGACGAGATTACGGTTATACAGATAATACATACAGAGTTTGATGAGTACATTATATGTGCACAGAGGCAAGACAGAAATGCTCGATAGCAGTGCGCATGCGAGACTGCGAAAAAGATTGCGGTGGTGATGAATGAACCGGTAGATCTACGATGTATCCCGGAGAGCGACTGATAGCGATTGACAGAAATTCAAGTATGCGCACGTGTTTAGCGTCCGCTACGAGCACCTGCGCTAGCCCAACTTGAGTCGGACAGCTCGCTTCTAGTCCCATCATCAATCGGGGACAACATGTCGTGTTGGCCCTCTTCCAGATCCGACAAGTAATCTAAGTCCGAGAGGGAACGAGACGGTGCACGTTGTCGTTGAGGCGAGAAAGGGGCATTAGGAGACAGTGAGTAGTATAACGAGTTCGAGTTGGACTGGGAGGTGTCGTTAGCCAAAAGAGCCTGGGAAAAGGACGAGAAAGGCGTATCAGGACGAGACGAGGGTGCGGATAACAACTCAAGACCATGTTCGTAATCTAGTTCTTGTGGGTAGGACTGAGAAAGACTGGGAACGGGTCGCGGGGACTGCGTCGTGGCGAGGGCCAGGTTAGGAGATGTAGTAGTGCCTGCAGAGGAGATGATGGAGGAGTCGAGAAGGGGAACATGTGTTTCGGGATAGGCGGGGAGGGCAGTACAGAGGGCTAACTCAGAAGCTGTCTCGCGGAGAGAGGAAACTTGGGCTGATATGGATGATGCTCTGCTTGGAAGTGTAGAAGTCGGGGTGGATGGTTCGGACACGTCGTAAATAATGTGGGTCGGGCTCATTGGGACGAACGGAATCTGGTGGGTAGGCTAAAGAATATAGATTAAATATCTACTTGTGGACAAAACCAGGATGGAAAGACTTGCCTCGCCTAGGACATCTTGAGAACTGGAGGCGGTAGCGTTATTCCGGTGCCTAAGCTTGTGGGAGTGGCTGCGGTCAACTTCCGACTGCCATTCTCGAACCTCCTTAGCAATCAAGTGCTCGAGTTCGATAGACTGTCTCTCCTCGTTTTCGTCATCCCCAGAATCAGAGTGCTTAGCCCGTCTTCGCTGAGATTGTACATTTTCATCGGTGAGACTGTGCTGTGAAGGGACTAGTACAGCACCAGCCCGTTGTCTCCGACGAGCCTGGCGCTGTGCGACGAACTCTTCTGCCCATTGCTCGATCTTTGGAGCGATATGAGGCTCGTAGACGAACTTGAGGTGATGGTGAAGTGGGTCAGGGGTCGTGAGACTCCGATGATACCATCATGGTACTTACCTCCTTGAAGGCAAAGCCTGCTGCAATGGTTCCAACGATGGCAAGGATATAGACAGCTGGAGCTGGCATTCTGTGCTAAACAACGAGTGCTAGGATGATGGGCGTTAATGGAGAACCTGGTTTCGTCGCTTAGTACTAGCGGCTATTATGGCGGTAATCGGAACACACCCGTTGGGCACACAAGTTGATAGGCTTGAACAACGTTTAACTTGAACTTGTTTCAACCTTCTCCGCGCTAGTAAGTACAGTTATATTCCAGTAAAGCCTTGGTTTTCTGATTTATTTTGACGCCGCTGCATTGCCATCAGTCTGGATTGAATGAGATCCACGTGGCACAAGGGCTCAGATTATGTATTTAGACAATGCCTTGCTGCGCAACACGGCAGCATTTTTCAATGAGATATGCAACGATATCGGAAGTGCTTGAACGCGGCATTATCCTTGGCGAGCTTGCTCGGCAGAGCCCTGTTGCATGGCCTTCCGTCCGAACTATCACCGAACTGACCACCCAAGAATACGAATCTCCAACACTGTCCGACAGATAAAGGCATACATCATCCTGGCCAACGCAGCCCGACCGTGTCTTCGTCAGTGTCTGGGGGAACTTCAATTTTCGTCTCACAGTCACTGACCGTCAAGGGCAACTACGCATGTCTTCAATACTTGGCGTGTCCACGATCCCCTCTTTCTCCTTTTTTTTTTGCTACCCTCCTGCTGTTCCCTTCTTTCCCTCCACCCATTCTATGTACAATCCATGACATCGAACACTAACTCAAACGCGTCATGCTGGACAGAACACCAGCGACCACTTCGCGTCTTTCCCTCCCACACTGCCCACCCTCACCTTTCCTTGGATTGATGTTCACGATCACCAGTTCTTTACTCACTCCTTCACCCAACAGATATTCAAACTCATCACAGGCAGCAACCGCCTCTTCGACCGCTTGATCCTTCAAAGGCCAAGACTATATCACTCGGATCATGGAGTTGACGGATGAAATGTATCACGTTTTCTGGGGAAAATGGTTTCTTAATCGTACTCATCTCGGTATGTAATTGCATAGCAATGTTCTCGCTACTGCCACGTATTGTTGCCTCATGGCTATTTTGAATATAGGGAGTCATGTGCCTACGTTATTCTCTCCGAGCGCTTGTAACCACGGGCTCTGATACCTTTTCCACCAACGAACTACTCTTCATTTGGGGTCAAGGGAACTATTACATTTCACGGAATGGTTTTCAGGCACCGAAATGCATGAATGGTGCCCAATAGGCTACATTCTGCGGGTCGTCCTTACGCAGCTCCAACACAGCAGCTCGAAGAGCTTCAGCAGCCTCCGAGGGATCTGGCGCGACACCATCGGGTCCATTACGAAACAGCTACTTGTAAACATGGTGAGCAACTTTATGACATGCAGCGTCACGAACCGCGCTTGAAGTCCCGATGACACTTCGGAACCCAGCAAACTGGAAGCTTGCCACGATATGTATGGCCTCATTTGGTAAGATACGGTCTCCCTTAGCCGTCCCGCAGGCAAGGAGCATTGCAAATTCTGCATGAGGAGTCAATTTTGAGAGTTTAGAGATGTGAAGAGGTCCGTCATGCATGATCAATGCACTCTGAAGCGGATTTGTTTCATCCTGTCGTCCTTGACAAGCAAAATGTGCCCATGTACAACGTGAGAGCTCCTCTGTGACTGTCGACACCCTGGCATCTTCGTCAGAAATGAATGTAAAGCTCTCTGACCCAGGAAGGCTACGAATGATTTTCATCTCAGCCGCTACACCTGGAAGCGGTGCCTGGCCAGGTGTGTGAGACTGACTAACAGCAAGAAAGGAGAAACTTTCGTCCCGCTTCTGCCTGAATCGAAAAAGAGTGGATAAAGTTGACGTATAGGATGAAATAGTTCGATCAAGTACACCATATCCCCCCAATGGTTGTGCTGCATGGATGGGAGTGGATGCGAGGGAACCTGTAAGACACCACCACACACGGGGAATAGACGTATGTGACTTGGGATATTGCTGCCAGACATCATCAATTCTGTCCAGCACCGGACATGCGATCTTCCTCCATATAGCGTCGAAAGCATTACAAGCGGTGGGGGCCCTGAATAATCTACCAGCACGTTCATGGTTAAGATTGTGTACGACAGTTGGCAAGTGATCAGGTGCTGGGGATGCTGCCAATCCTTGTCTTTTAGGGGAATCAAGTGGAATAAGGCGGATGTGTCCTCGGGAGTCGATGATCAACGCATCTTGTCTAAATCGGCTGGAATTGACCAGGATGATAGGGCCTCGGTCAGTGGCTTGACTCAGCTTGCTGAATGGTAGTGGACGCATGAAATTCTCCAGGCCAGGCAAGCTTCGTGCCTTTGAAATGAGACCCTCCCATTCTTCCACCAGAGCACGACGGTTGCTAGCTTTTTGTTCCACAGCTAGCTGGACATGTCTACTCTCTGAGATGCTACCGCCACCAGAAAGTTCCGACGCTTCCAAAAAGTAATCGTCATGAATATTATTCTGAAGGGCATGAATGACTCTGCGAAACTCTCGCACGAGGTCTGCATCCACTGAGCGCAACTCCTCAAAAGCGATCTCAAGCTGGGATCCTTGGCTCCAGAAGACCGAACGTCCATGATCAAGGCTTTCAACCGCTCTTTCAAGAAAAACTTGGCGTTCGGAACTAGCAGAATCCTCACTCAATTGGATTGCACAGGCTGCAGCATCATTGGCGAGGTCCTGCGGAGTCTGCGACAATTCACGCAGACGAGCAGATGGATCTAACCCCATCCAGGCAACTTCAGAAAGCAAAGGGATGGCGAGAGAGTATGCCTCATGCGCCGAGTCCCATTCACCGCGATCATGCATATTCACTGCCAACTTGACAGCCGCCCAAAGTTTGCAGACTGAGGGGCCGTCCGGGGTTTGTGCGCAGAGGCGAAATTGAGTGACAGCAGCCGTGAGAGCGGCATTCTCATTGAAGTAATTGAACCTTGCTAGAAATGCAAGTCCTAGACGATAACGCAACTCTGATACACCTTGCTAGCTTGAGTAAGGTTGAGCTAGTTTGATGACCTCAGTGTAACACAAGATAGCTTCATCCACAGATTGTCGCATGTTGTCCATGCTGCCTGGCTCACCTAAGCGGATACAGCCCTGTACCAATATTTCAGCAGAGCTGTCCCCTGCGTTGACAGATGTGCAGGTCTCCAAAGGTTATCGTGTGGTACAACTTGCAGAGCTTTCCGCATGCAGTCAATGACATCATTAAGGTCCGATGTGTCCTTTGTTGCATTGAAGCGTTGCCCTAAGCATTCTGCAAGCCGGAGTAGGAGGGTATCCTGGTAATTGTCGCCATCCACCATGTGCTCCAAGGCCTGCCGAAGTAAATGTATTGCGCGTTCGATGTCCGTGATATTCCACGTGAGT
>QLOK01044203.1:0-25357 GCA_003313805.1 Tricholoma flavovirens | reverse complement strand
GCGATCATAGCGATCACAAGGTTCTGATCCCATCAGCGCCTGATGGAAGCGCTTGATCCCAACAGTGTTAAGAGAAGGGACTACATGTATACAAAGCCCATACCATCATCCACCTTGTGTCAAGATTTGAAGCCAAATGGATATGAAATGGAAGAGAACTGGCTCTCAGACAGATTAGGTGCTTCAGTTCCCACAGCCAAATATAGTGATAGCGTCTTTGTGAGCATTTCCCTGCTTGCAGACGCTGAAAAAAAATCAAAATTGTCAGAATGGGAGCAAATGCGATGTAAATGGAGTTAATACCTATCAATAGCTTCAATAACATGCCCAACCTTTCCATCAAGTAGACCCTCATCAACTTTGCAGTCACGAACGAGGTGCTCCAGGAACTGGACCAATGCGACAAGACCATATTTACCTCGTGTGATGAGAGGGTAGATATCAGCAATGTTGTGAGGGATAAGGACATTTAGTCTCTGGTCCCACGTTTCCCAGACATCGATGTCATCTGAGATGTCTTTCATCAGCTCCCTGGAATCGCAACAATATCCCGCGAGAGGACCAGTCTTCTTTGCAGTCGGAACTGATTTTGGTAGGTTTTCAACCTTCTTGCGTAGCATCTTCAACATCGTAATAGGTGAGGCACTCTGTACAGGCATGATAGGTAGAGAATTTGGTGCAGAAACGGTTGTGAGTGCGGGTAGCATCGAGGAAGGGCCAGGAATGGATTGGGCATGTGAAACAGAGTCTATGTATGTTGATAAGTGCAAGTCAGTCATAAAGCAATGGCATACCATTGTTGAGATCGCGAGTTAGCAGTGTCGTGTTGATGGATAACCCGTCCCTATGAATGTCATCAGATGGCTTCGCCCTGAATATATGAACCTTACAAAGGATCCCTTGACGTCTAAATTACAATGAGCATAGTGAAGTTAAAATGATAGGAAGCGAACCTTCAATCTAAGTGTAGCATTTTTGATGTGAGTTGGGCACTAGAGAAACAATTAGACTGAATAATTGCAGTGGTGGCGAAATGAAGTTATAGGATCGCCACTTACCATAGGTATATCCTGCTTCTCCTATTGCCCAGATTGACCTTTTGTGATGATCAAGTGAATGTCAGCATTCGATCGACGTACCTTCCGAGGCTGGCTTGTAGTAGCAATAGAGCTCGTCCCTGTTTTCACTTTCTTTGGTCGAGCGGCATCACATGACACCTCCGGCTCTTCATGCACATGGAGACCTGCGGGTTCCAGAGACTCCTCTCACTTGCGCTTGCCGCCATCATTAGGGCCACCAGTATTGAGCTGTGGCTTTCTACCTTGCCTAGATAACATGGACCGCTTCCAGCTGTGGTAGTTCTTCTTCCACAATGCCTCGGTTTTCCATCGCCCAGCACAAAGACATAGGAACAGAAATTTTTCTTCCAGGACATCACAGAACTTGTCACGAAGGGTGGCGCCTGCAGAGGACCAGTTATCTGGAGGGTTGTTCGCATCAATGTTGTCGTTCCAGAAACCTCGGAGCTCAGCATATAGTTGCTTCCTTTCACGATGATCGATAACCTTGCCATTGTTGTCTTCAAGGAAAGCCAGGACGCCACTTTCTTGTCTTTGGTACCTCTGTCGTCCTTCAAGTTGGAATCGCTTTCGCTCTCGCTGTCAGTAGAATCAGCATTGTATACTTTGATTACAGAAAATTGAGCTTTGTTGTTCTGTCACCTCTCCCAGTGCTTTACATTTGGATAGTCGGACTTTTTCAGGGTTATTCGTGGGGGTTTGGAGATAGGCTGGCTGTCAGCTCGTCGAATATTGGAATTCGAGCATCAAGGGTTGGCATTCAGGGCAGTAATCAATTGTGTCCTGCATGCGAATTTTGAGACAATATATGCGTGTCAAATTAACAAATAATGCACTGTAGGCTATCAACTCGTTCATGCAGAGCAACATTCTCCTTCTCCAACTTTAAGTAGGCCAAATTACCTGCTGCACGCAAGCTTGTGTCTGATAACGAATGAACGAGGGGGAAATGTCCTGGCGAAAGGTGATTCATGTGTGAAGGAGGGCTTGTGTGCTGGAGAGTGGGGTTTAGAGGTGTATATATGCGAGATTACAGAGATTCATACTTCATATCGCATATCCATGTTGTTGAAAGTTTCTTGTCGACTTCGTGCCTGTGGGTGCACCCATCAGAATATGGTAACTGACATTGGGTCTCAAGTGATATATATGCAGAAATAGTCCCACAGCAAGAGGAGAACTTGTTGGAAATGTCATTCCATGTACATTGTTCTGCAGCCAACCGTGGGCTACATGAGAGCCAAATTGCGATAGACCTGGGACATCCTGTGAGTTGTGGCTGCTGGAAGATTGGAAATGCTGTATTGTTGACAATTGTCCATTGTTGTTGTTGACATTCATGGAGAGAGGAAGATGTTTGGGACTCCCACCATTAACGTTTGCAAATCACATGCAAAAAAAATCTGGATATGTACGTATGGCGTGCATACAAAGTTATCAAACTACCAGAGCGATGCCTATTCCTCTTCACCAGAGTCATCTGGATCAGATTTCCCAATCAATACGGCACTCATTTTCTCAACTGCGAAGTACTGCTTGCCCTCCAAGTAATTTGTCTCTCTGTGAGTGTACTTGAATGGAACCATCCCAACGACATCCATGATCCATTTGGCATCAATGATCTGGATGCCATTCGCACCCAGGTACGTGCATAGGTGAAGCGTTCCATACAAGTCCTTTAAAGCATGGGGATCTGCCTCTGCAAACATTTTGACAGCCGCAAGGGTGTATTGCGAGTTGTCCTTCGTGACAAGAAAGAAGTACAGTACCTCAGCAAAATGCGAGGCCCTGAAAGACGCTTGTGTCGAAGCATCCCAGATCTGAAGACCAAGGCTTTGGCAAGTGGAGAGATGAGCAAACGTTGGAAAAAGAAAGGAGTCATAATGCTTGGGAGCATTGGGACCTCCAATCACAAAAGTCGGGAGGACCATCTCTTTTGCGTGACAGATTTCAGGGGCAAAGTCAATGAGTGAAGCGATGCCAAACCATGTGTCTGATGCTTTGTTTCGGTAAAGTTGTGCCCCATCCATAGAAAGCACGAGAAGCATGTCGTTGTCAGAAATCTGACCAGATTCGACGAGATCAAGGTATTCTGAGCCACAACAAACATTGTCATAATCTTGAATACCACCATCTGTGTTACACTGCACCAAAAGAACTGTGGTACGTTGGACGTGATCTCGAAGTTTTGCAACAGAGATGGGATGTTGCCATAAAGCTTGTAATTGAGGCCCTATTGGAAGAGTAACAAATTGGCGATGAGGAGTTCTGGGGTCCACATCGTGATGTTCCTCATATCGATGTTCTCCGCAGAACGGACATTCAGTCAGAGGAGCAAAAGTACCAGTATACACAAGGCATGTATTGACACACATATCGAAGTATAACGGAAGGATGCCTGTGATCCTTTTCAGTCGATTTTGAACCTGGTCGAATGAGAGCATGGTGCTCGCAGGATAACATTCAATGATACTCGAGTGGATTGCGTTGTAGGTTGCCTTGGAAGAATGGGCAGAGAGTGATAGATAGATCCGGAAAGACAGACAAAGTTGTGGATCGTCCAAATTCCATGGCTCCTGTAGGGATTTAAGAACAAGTCCAATTCGTCTTCAGTCCATTGGCTTTTCTAATGATCAAATGAATAGTCCTGTATCTGCAAATTGTAGACTGCATATGCGCAAGATCTTCCAGCATTACTTGAAATTGGAGCTCGTCCGGCTCACGAATTGGAGATAACTCAGGAGGGTCTTCATCATCGAAATTGGATGGACTATTGACTTCAGAACCGCAGGCATCGACATCTCCAGCTCTTAAATGACTTCAATAAAATATCTGGAAGGTGTAAAATTGACACTCATGGATCCATCAGGTCAATGTCTGGCTCCGTTGGGGTACTGGGGCCATGGTGGTTTTGCACCAGTATATCGTCATCAAGGTCCGAGTCAAAGGTATGGTCCTTCTAAAACTCTATTGCATGAGTGGTCTCAAAAACGACAGGATTTCGTACTTGGAGCCGAGGACATTTGCACTTTCTGATCCAGGACTTTTGAGCATCACGCTATTCTCGAGTCATTTGCTCTTCCAAATTACGCTGGGCCGCATGGTTGTACCAAGTGTGTATCAGAATGGCCTTTCCTTCAGGCAGCGCTTGACAGTATTTTTGACAAGTGCAGAGTGCCATCTTTGTCAACATCGAATGTGGTCAATGCACTCAATTGTGTCCAAGTTCAACTTGACTCATCATGTGACATCATGCTACCAAGAAAGCGAACAATGACAGTATACTATTATCAACAAGCGCCTCTCTGAGTCAGTTTTTTGTCACCCAGTCAGTTCACGTCGAAATACGTCACCTGATGTCAATGCATTTCTCACTGGGGTTTAGTAACCCCTGCCAAACCCACACCCAAGTCATGATATGGGCACGGTGGGTTTTGTACATAAATGTCGTTGTCATCATCGTCCTCTTGTTCAAGCTGTTGTTGTCATCGTCATCCTCTCTCCATGTCGTCATCGAGTGCCCGCAATCCACCTCACAAGCAGGCACTTGCAGCGATGTGGGGCGAGCACTGGGTCAGCTTCATCGTCCTGTCATCATCAGCATGGTCAGCTGTTCTAGTTAGTATTTGTTAGTAACAAAAATGAAATAGAAGAAAGAAAACTTACCATTGGCCCAAGAGACATCATTTGACATCTCTTGGGCCTCTTTTGTTTGCCTTGCCTCCTCCTCATTGTCCCCCCCTCCTCTCCCGTCGTTCCGTCCTCGTTCCGTTCTCATTTGGTTTGGTGGCGGCGTTGTTGTTCTCTTGCCGTTTTGTATTTGGACCCATTCCCACCCCATGAGCAGTCGCTTGTGGCGGTGGTTGGGGGTGCTTTTGTGGTCCTGTAAGTGGCCCCTGCTGTTGTCCTGATGTTGTTTCGTTGTTATACATCAAAACCTATAAGACACGAAAAATATAAGTTAGTTGAAAAACAAAAGGCAAAGAATATATAAAAAGAAACTTACCAGGGGACCAAACAACGATAACGTTGTTTGGGCCCATTTCTGTGGTTGGTTCTACTGGTAGGAAGAAGGGAGGAGGTGGCAGCGTCGTCAAGAGGTGGTTGATGTGCCAGTGGTGAGCATACAAATATGTGTAAACATATAACTGATCAACAATCACCAATGTCACGGACAGATCCTGTACGGGTTTTGATACCCATAGGTTATACCCAACCCATGACCTGTACCTATCAGAACCCGTACCCTTCTGTACGGGTACGGGTTTTGATGGGTACGGGCATGGGTTGCCCTGAAAAACCCCAGGGTAGCCCGTGACATTCCCTACCTGTACCCATGTCATGCCTTATGTCTCAATGTCATTCAAAGATGTTTGTTGGAAAGTTAACTCACTTGAAACATGTTGGTAGACTTGTTGAAGGTCTCACAAAGAGTGTCAAAGTTGTCTGATGAGGTTCAAAGTCATTCAAACTTGTTTGAGATCACTCAAAATGCCTTGAGATGTGTTTGAAACCATTCTATAACATGTGTCATCAAGGTAAGTTGAATGGCCTTCTGCAAATCATCAGGAAATCAAAGATATTATGATATGACATTATAATGTTGTAAAAGAAGTACAATAACAACATTTTCTTCAATTCTTGGGAACCATTTTATAAACCTAGACATATATAGAGTTGGTTGGTGAAACACACCACTGCCTTCATCCTTTAACAGTATATGAATATCACCAGCAACACACAGGTGATGGTGATATTTTAACATGCCAGGTCTTCAAAGTGCTATAAAGGTATATTATGCTAGGGAGCATTGTTACGGTTGATAATTGATTTCCCACCTTCCAAGCTCTGAAATTATTACCAAAGTTGAGAATTGTGGAAGGTATCCAAGTCTTATATACTTTCTGCCAATAGTCAGACAAATAAGTTCAGGAGTACTGTTTCATTTTGCACTGTGAGTCTTAATTATCTTCATTTAAATGTTAGACATCAGTAGCAGCCTTGATATGCTGTCCACCTGTGTAAGGTATCCTATCCTTATATACTTCTGCCAGTAGTCAGACAAATAAGATTGGCAGTACTGATTTGTTTTGCACTGTGAGTCTCAATTATCTTCATTAAAATGTTAGACATCAGTAGCAGCCTTGATATGCTGTCTGCCTGTGGAAGGTATCCTATTCTTATATACTTTCTGCCAATAAGTCCAATAAATAGGATTGGCAGTACTGGTTTGTTTTGCACTGTGAGTCTTAATTACCTTCATTTAAATGTTAGATGTCAGTAGCAGCCTTGATATGCTGTCCACCTGCGGAAGGTATCCAAGTCTTATATCTTTTCTGCCAATAGTCAGACAAATAAGATTGGCAGTACTGTTTCGTTTTGCACTGTGAGTCTGGATTTCCTTCATCCAAATGAGGATCTACGTATGTTGCTCATGCACCAAATGAAAGGCAAGTAGGAAGAGCTTGGAAGAATATATATCACTGTCAGTGTGCAGATCCTGCTTGTCACAGCATCAATAACCACCCTTACAGCTGTTATACCTTATATAGAGGAGTGCAAGCTTTCGATGCAGCAGCAAGATATAAAGGCAGAAATATTAATGATATTGGTGATCACCAATGTTCCAATGCTGACACTCAATGGCAGAATGCAAATTATTTCATGTATGTATGCTAATCCATAGTTACTATACTAAACTGCAGCAGTGTTAACATGAGACCTCATTGCAGCTTGCTTTGCTTTGATTTTAGCGACAACACAGTCAGTGGCAGCTGGATGTTGGGAGGAGCTTGAACAATACACAGGAAAGACCTGCCTGAATGAACAGTGAACATTTGGACACAGGTTATAATAAGGAGACTCACTACCTAGTCCACCAAACAATCAGCTCATTTACTTCCTCTTGTTCATTGGGGTCGTCAAAGAGGTCAAGAATAGAGTTGTAAAAGTGCTCTGAGTCAGTGGCTAGATCTGTTCTAGAGAAGACCAGGAATGAGCTAAGGGCAAAACGGACCTGCAAAAGAAGATTAGCCAAGACTGAGATTGAATTGAAGAAATGCTGATACTTGTGTTGCAACATATGCAAGCGATGTGAGAGTTATACAAATCATCCCATGAATCCGAGCGTTTCCCAAGTGAGTAGCCTTTGGCTCCTTGTCAATGGAACTAGGCAAGGTAAACATGAACTTGTATGCCTGCATCTCATGGAATGAACATAGTATTGCATGGCATAGCTGTAAACACTATGCACATCTTTACAAGGAGGGAGCTATGGAAGAGGCAATTCCATGGGTCTTCAGGGTCATAGGAGTAACAATGGTAGAGGAACACTAGCCATTCATCCCCTGTCATTATCAACTCCCCTGATCTCAGCTTTTCTTTAATCCTAAATGAGATTAGCATTACACATCACTTAACAGAGTCACATGGCTTACTCATTGTCAGACCAGTTCAAGTTAGTGGGACAAAGCAGAGCCCCAGTTCGATCATGATGGAAGCCATGGTCAACCTTGATGTTGCGAGCAAGGGGTGGTTGCACTGCACCACCACTAGGTGTGGTCCAATCAAGGATTGCACCCTTGAGGCTCTTTGTGTCATCAGACTGGGCATTGGAAGATCCTCTTTGGATCTAAACACCTTGGTGTCAGGAGGGAAATATGAACAATGGATAGAAACGTAGCAATGCACCAAGTCAGCTATGTGGAAAATTTCTTCCTCTGAGCCATTCATCAGTCGCTCCTCGAGTCCAGGAACCATCTGAAGGAGTTGTTTGTACAGTATATGCGACACTCCCTTCTTTGTCTAAAGTAATGGTGCAATGAAGAATGGGAATGATTGATGAGATTATAAAACTCACTACTTCAACAGAGACTCCATGGGTAGAGTTTCCACCACTGCCTCATACAAATGCCATTTGTGAGAAGGGTGTGCACACAACACAAAGCATGAGCAGTACAACCAAAATGATGACCATGATAGACAAGAGGATCAGTCAATAACCTGAAATCTTGGTCAGTATGATCTCATACAATATTCATTAATGCTAATACAAACACTGTCTTCTATGGCCCTAGCTGAAGTGCACTTTGATGCTGATGATGACCAAGGACTGAAGGAGCACTGTTCTCGTTGTGGTCCATAGGCATAGGAGGGACGAACTACAGCAAGAGAGCAGATATCAGGGGAAGAACAGAGGAAAAATTGAGCTGTCAGGATGTCAAGTTCTAGGGTGTTTATATCTCAAACACAGGGTAGTGTGTCATGGGATAGTGGCATACAATATATCCAAAAATGGAATCCAAATCCATAAAATTACATTCATAAGTATCCACAATTGCTCAATGCAGACCACGCATATTGAGGTGAAGACCTGAATGGGATAGCAGTTTCCGCCCCCAAGTCCTGATCTGGACCTGGTGGGACAAGTTTGCAAATTCAGGATTGAGGGTCATCCTAGTATGGTTTAAAATGACCATAAACAATCTGCAATGGGAATACTCTCAGTGTCTTGAACTCCCCAGTTTGATATATGTAAGCCAATTATAAACTGAGACAAAGGTAGTACTTCGCTAGACCACATTTGGGTCACCCCATAAGGTTTAAAATGACTGTCAATGAATGAAGCTATCCGCAATGGGAATAATTTGACTTGGAATTCCCTAATTTGATCAATGTAAGCCACTTATAAATGAGACAAGGGTAGTAACTTTACTCACCCTGCAAGTGTCTTCCCATGTCTACATCGGGTTCACCTGTCAAACAAAGCAAACATTGAGGTATGTTATTCTCAGTGTAAAACAGCTCAAGCAGCTTACCACTTAGTGGGGCCTAGAACAGTTGAGGGGAACTCATAAACACCATCCAACATTCAAAGCTCAAGTGTTAGGAACGAGCCAAGCCACTGTTGGATGTAGGTGATGCCTTCTAGGTGACATTGTGACAGCAACATATTGAGTGTACAGGAATTAAAGCTATGGACCCAAAGGGAAGAGCGATGATGTTGTCATTGCTGATGAGGTTGGATAGGAGACTTGGAGATGGAGGATGAGGAGACCAGTGGAAGCCATGATTAATCACTATTTGAAATATATGCATTTAATTAATAATAATGTCTATTTTGTTAACATACCAGAAGAGCAATAACACATTCCTAGCTGGTCCACAACTTTGTCCAGTTCGAAGTTGTGACAAGTGTTTTTGTTATGGTGATGCCACAAAGTGCATGACTGGTGTATTAATAACACAAAAATGAATAGTAGACCTATTATACTTCAGCCTGTGGAGGTAGGCATGCATCTGTTGAGACTCAGCCCCATCATAGGAGGAATAGTAACCTGCTGTAGTAATTGACGTCCAACAACAGAGTCCGCAACCCTGCCAACACTGTTTTCAATGCTACACCTGCAAGTCTCCCATGGAGGTCCTGCCAGTAGCAACTGTAGAGCTCATAGAGGAAGGTTGATCCAGTGACATGATTGTCTAAACTAGTAGGAGTTGAACAATAGCACAACTGAAAATAAAGAATAGATGTTCAATGTCGGTATTAGATGAATAAAAAAAGATGACTGCCTTACCAGAAGCTCCAGCTCAGGCAAGTCATAATGTGTTTCCATCCAACCAGAGTCCACAGCCATGCTGACTCTGTGCTCAACATTGAGTTTGAAGTTACCATGTATTCCCAGTCTAAGAGGACTCTCAATCACTTGTGACAGCATAATAGTAATAGCTCGAAGTCCATCCACATACAAGGAATAGTAACCTGCTGTGGTAACTGACATCCAACAACAGAGTCTGCAACCCTGCTGACTCTGTTTTAAATGTTACACCTGCAAGTCTCCTGTGGAGGTACTGCCAGCAGCAACCATAGCCAAGTTAGGGCTCATAGAAACCTGAGAGGAAGGTGCCAGTGTCACAATTGTCACAATAGCATGACTAATGATTAATGATTAAATGTGATATAGTACATGGCATACCATACAATAATAGTTCTAACTTGCCAGTGTACCAGCAGCACCTCAGAAAGTTTGGTTGCACAGAACATCGCCCTTGCTTACCAGGAACCTATAATAGCTGTACATGTTGTATCTCCCCATGTCCTAGTCTCCAACTTGAAGTTCATTGTTGGACCTTTTTGTGACAGATCAAACTCCTTGCTCTGGTCATCATCACTGTCATCCAACTCGTCATCTTCATCTGAGTACTCATCATCATCTGAGCTGCTGTTGTTGTTGTTGTTGCCTGCAATGTCAGGAGCGGTAGTGTCTGGTGAGTTTGAGTGTTGATTTTCTTCATGCTCCACCTTGATGTAGGGTTCATTGATCACGTCTGGCACTGTGATGGTATGATGCCATATGTGTTCATGAGATAGATGCCCCCAACATCTTGCGAGTCTTCTTTTGCTTGGTGATGTACTCTTGTTGAGCAGGGGTACAGGGACAACAGAACTTGAGCAGAGAGGAATAGAGATGACAACAGTGATAGGTCCACCTCATGACTACAGCCCTTGAACACATCTCAATGGTTTTTGAATGACTTCAAGCCATCCCAAACTCCTTTGATCAACATTGAACATCATCAGGAAATCCAAGGTATGCTGACATGACCAGACAGAATTTGTAAGCAGCAAACAAGCTGATGTTTCCTGATCAGTAAATATAATTAAGTATCTGACTGTTAGAATAATTCTGACAGTTTGTCACACAATTTAATGATGCCTTGGCTCAGGATTGAACAAAGGTTGAAATCTACCCCGATTCTTATGACTCTGGCACATCTGTATAGCAGTATGACTTGGATATAACCAGATAGAATTTGTAATCAGTCAACAGGCTGATAGACGGCAGATCTGCCAATGTAATTGAATACCAGATCCTTGGAATAAGTCTGAAAGTGTGTCACAGATTTTTAATGATGCTTTCAATACTGTTCCCTCACAACTTTGGCAGTATGTTGATATAATAGATAGCATTTATAAAATGAAAATGAACATGACTGATTTGCAAATATAATGGCAGAGTAATTCGGACAGTTTGATCAACAGTGAAGGTGACATTGAAGTTTACCTGCCTTGGATTTCCTGATGAAACGATCATTCAATTAGCAGGTAAACACGTATGTGAAATGTTGCTTGTCCAAGTCCATCCTGAATGCCCTTAATCTTGTTGTTTGATCTTTGCTCACTCTTCCACTCGCTGCCGACATGTAAACGAAAATTGAATACAAATTATTGCAGATGCTCACCAAACCTACATATATAGCAGTGATGGTTCTCCCAATCCTATGATGATCTCCATACTCAAGTTACAGCTTGGGGACATGCATCCATCACCACTTGATTTGATGGTATGAGGGGTCACAACTTCACATTCTTATCACACCTGCATGGTGGATTATCCTGATGTCTGGCCTGGTTACAATGTTTGTGCTGTAAAGGTCATCGTGACCAAGTGCAAGCTAAGCAGCATTTCTTTGAGGCTGAAGATGACTTCAAGCAGGTGAAAGATCAATGAGCATTCCTTCTCAAATGGGTGGTGACTTGGAGCATCTGCTCCCAGTCTATCCTGAACATCTGGGTACAAAAGGGAGTCTTCAGTGTAAAAACTCCTCTGCAAATTCCATTTCTCATGTTTGTGCTGTCTAAACCTCATCTACTCAAACTCCTGTTCTCTCATGCAGATCCAGGCAGCATCCAGGAATTTCGATCTAATGGCCCACAGCAATGTATCCTAGTCATGTGGAATGAATGCCTGAGCTCGATGATCCAGCATGGCCTCCCATTTCCAAGAGGTAGTTTGTTTTGGAAGTGCTAGCACAGCTGCAAATAGAGGATGTGCACAACATAGGAATATTGATTCAATATCACGTCGCCCCAAGCTGTTGGCATGAAACTTCATCCCTGTCAAACATCCCATTCCATGAGCTTCCCGGTAGCTGATGTGATATATATTCTGGATGTAATGTGTAGCATTCTGCACATTTTTTGGAGGAGAGTTGTTACAGTTTGGGTACAGAGAAATATTGTGCAACAGCATTGTGCTTGCTTGAATACTTTCTGTTGTGGTGAACATAGGCTAATCATCCATTGAATGCACCAAGCACCTCCATCAGTATGCATCATCAGTTCAATATACATGGTGGGTGGTCAAATGTTGGCCATCAGGTAGAAGAAAGTCAACAGTTAAATGGCCACCTTCTCTGGTGTCGCCGCTATCGTGCCAGCCCATAGGCCTGGAGATGTTCTGAGAATAGAATGAGAGAAAGGTGTAAGCTACATACCTAGCACTTGCACGGTCTGTGGTCTGCCATGCCCAGTTTGGCTAAGAACCTGGAATAATGGGCTGGTATCCATTCCTCTGCAAAGGCTCATTTACTCAGGTGGAAAGCGTACAGGTCATTCCAAAGAATTTGTGTCAATGGCATGGAAAATGACAGCGCAGGGATAGTGAGCAGAAGGCAATTCCTAAAATGGTACAACTGGCATCAAAGAACATAACACCCAGTGTTTTTGGTGCAGCTCTGGAAGATCACCTGCAACATAAAGGTCCATTGTGATTCTCCCAGTCACTGACAGGATATCCCTGGCATGACAGTGGGTCGCCATTACCAAGTTTCTTGTCCCCCACACTTGGCAGTGTTGGCGCCACATGTCTTGACAACTACAGTCTCTGGGATAGATTCACAACCTAGGGTGGGTCTAGCAGGCACATAAAAGAGTGGGAGAGTGATAAGAATTGGAGAATTGGAGATCAAGGGATGCAATTGAATACTTTCTGTTGTGGTGAACATAGGCTAACACATCTGGCAAATGGCACCCACTATGAAAAGTCATGCTGTTTGCGATATTAACCATACTAGGGCCCACAGATATATTCATCTTCGAGTCTTGGGAATGTGGAATAGGCATAACACTATCTGCACCTACCTGGGCAGGGCAAAGTTCCGATCTTTGATTCATAAACCTACACAGAACCACAGCTGTTAGTAATGAGGAATCAACAAGAGAAGTATCATTCATACCTTACAAAACATATAATTTTGGGGTCTAATTCGGATTCACTGATAGGTCCACCTCGCAGTTGGAGCTCTGGGAGTATCTGGGAATAGTCAAGTACTTTTCACATTCCTTATGATGGTTCACACAGAAATGCAAAGGCCTCCAGACTTGTTTGAACGCATTTTCAAACAATTTGAATGGTTCTGAGCAAGATCGAACAATATTGCACCTCTTGAAGACTTCATATTCAACTTTGAACATTCATAGATTCAATTTAAATATTCTCCGACACCTCTCGAGTATTAAACAACCACCTTTGATGCTCCTCTGAACATTCTAACAACTTTGAATGGACCCATCATACGCTCGAACAGGTCGAACGATTTTGATTGTGTTCGAACTTCAAGGATCTTTCTCAAGTCTCATTGCACCATCTTTAGGCTATCTACTGAGTTACTTCAAGTACCGTACAATCTTTGACAAACTTCCACGATCACCACGATTGTCTTTGATCAACTTTGATCAATTTCAAGCGAACTTTGACCGCATTTAGACCTATTTCAAGCACTCCAGTGGCTGTCCTTCTTATTGTCAAACATCGTACCTTGCTACCACATTGCTAGAGGTCATATGACACGCTTATTGGACACAAGATAATGAAAAACATTGCATTTTTGAAGGACATGGGACAATTTTTGAAGTATTTCAAACTCCTCAAAAGGGGAACATGGTATTACAAACTGTTTATATAATTTCCGCATCATTTATCGTTTTACCCATCATTTTTAGGCCCATTTATTCACTTACTTCCTGCCTCATGTTTGCCTCATGTTACATTTTCCCTTTTAGTATCATTTTCTTAAAGTCTATAAAAGCTTGTATCACTTATCTTTTCAATAAGAAACCATTCAGGTCCACTTCACTATTGTCTGATTTGAGAATCTCAGCTCTTGAGTCCAAGAAACTCGTCTTAGTTCAATTTAGTGCGAAATCACTCACGTCCTCTTTATTAGTCTATCAAATGTCCTTATCCTCTAACATATATTGTATTCTTCTCAACAATGTCCTCTTCGTCACCATCCCATTGTCTCCCCTTTTGAATGATCCCACTTTCATAGCTCAACCAATCTTGAACTTTGATCAAACGCTCAATATTCCATTGAACTCACGATATTACATCGCATATCACTCGATATTCCTTGTACATATTTCCTTGCTACTGACTCCCCAACCTTGAACTAGGTCGTCTAACTTAGAACCAACTCGCTACTTTATACTAGACTGGATGATCCCCTCAGATACCTTTTGTTTTAGGTGTTTTGTTTGGGTTATCCTACTTAGCACTATCATCGCATCCTCACAGTGGGGGCATTTGCTCAGTGACACTTCCTACACTCCTACTGGTACATATCCCCTGTGGAGTTCAGGATGGAAGGGATAATATCATGATCACTATCACTTGGGCTGTTGGTGTGTTGCCAGTGGGTTAACCAGGAGTCGATAGTACAGCTGAAAATAGAGGATGGATGTTCAATATCAGTATTAGATGGACAAAAAAAGATGACTGCCTTACCTGAAGCTCCAGCTCAGGCAAGTCTGTTTCTGTCCAACCAGAGTCCGCAGCCATGCTGACTCTGTGCTCAATGTTGGGTTTGAAGTTACCATGTATTCCCAGTCTAAGAGTACTCTCAATCACTTGCAACAGTGTAATAGTAATAGCTTGAGTCTGTCCACATATGAGGAATAGTAACCTGCTGTGGTAACCGACGTCTGACAACAGAGTCCGCAACCATGCTGACTCTGTTTTCAATGCTACACCCACAAGTCTCCTGTGGAGGTACTGCTAGCAGCAACCATAGGGCTCATAGAAGCCTGAGAGGAAGGTTGAGCCAGTGTCACAATTGTCACAATAGTGTGACTAATGATTAATGATTATGCAAATAACTATAGTACATGGCATACAATATGATAATGGTTGTAACTTGCCAGTGTACCAGCAGCACCTCAGAAAATTTGGTTGCATAGAACATTGCCCTTGCTTAACAGGAACCTATGTATAATAGCCATTCATGTAGTATCTCCCAATGTCCTAGTCTTCAACTTGAAGTTCGTTGTTGAACCCTTTTTGTGACAGATCAAACTCCTCGCTCTGGTCATCATCACTGTCATCCAAGTCATCATCTTCATCTGAGTACTCATCATCATCTGAGCTGCCATCGTCATTGTTGTCACCTGCAATGTCATGAGTGGTGGTGTCTGGTGAGTTTGAGTCTTGATTTTCTTCATGCTCCATGTCGACATAGGGGTCATTGATCATGTCTGGTGCTGTGATGGTATGATGCCATATGTGTTCATGAGATAGACACCCCCGACATCTTGGGAGTCTTCTTTTGCTTGTTGATGTACTTTTGTTGAGCAGGGGTACAGTGAGCATACGCTTCAGCCATCATGTTATTGACCAATTCCCAGAATGACTTGCCAAATTTCTGTTACAGAAACTCATGAACACCTGTATGATTTTTCTTCAGAGTTCCACGCATGTGGCAGGCTTTAGGGGAATTTTTAGGGGACTGTTGACCAGTAAAATGAGCTGACTGGGAACCATCTGGACAGCCAACCAGCACAGTGCTAGGCAGATAGGGCGAGAATCAGCTGGAAGGGGTCGCATATCCTTGGACAAGAGGCCTCGATAAAGCATGAGGCTGAGGGCCACAGGTTGAGAAAGTTGGTGTTGCATCATTTGACATGAAAAGAGATCAGGAGGAGTGTGGTGTTAATGCCCCAGCTATGATAGGGATGTCTGGGCTAGGCAGGAGGACCTGTTCAACATCCTTCAGAGGTGACATTTCTACATTGCCTGAAACATAAAAGATTAGTATTGATCTCAGTACATGCTTCAGAACACATTAGTCTCACCAATCCCATTGTCTAAATGCACTGGCAGTGAACCTGAACATGGAGAATGTCAACCACTAGCACACATGAATAGAGTGAGACAACTAACTCGAATCAAAAACAGCTAGACCACAAATGTTTACAGGCTGATCAACATCCATCATGCTGGATTCCTCATGTGGAAATAGATTTTGTTCATCGGTTGGGAAGGCACATCATCATCAGTACCCCAGTCCAGTTGATCATCGATACAATCATCATATCTGGACTTAGAAGGCAATTCCATTCTCAACATATGACCTGACTCAGATGGGTTGGGTACGGGACACTCATCCATCAGCGGTGGGTTGGAGATGGACATGGGAAGTACCTCAACACTGTTTGTTATTTGGCAAAGTTGTAGATGAGTTGACTTGAGTGGGCTGGGTACAGGATGCTCATTTGTCAGCAGTGGGTCAGGGATGGACATGGCAAGTACCTCAACACTGTCCATCATATGGGGAAGTTGCAGATGAGCTGACTCAGGTGGGCTGGGTATGGGATACTGGTCTGGTGGCAGTGGGTCAGTTACCGGGATGACAGGTACCTTGACACTGCCCATCCTTTCAGGGAATTGTACCTCTGTGCTACAGCTTTGAGCTTGTTAGGAAACATGTACAGATACCTACTATAATTTTTCTTATTTTTTCACAGTAGTATTACGCCATAAAACATTAAAATTCTCAATGAATGCAACCGTGAGATGGATAATTGTCATGTGCCCTATATTTAGAATATGTATGCACCTGTATGCTTGAGTCATAGAACAGTATTCAAATATTGTACAACAATTGTAACTTAGTATATAAACCAATAAATACTAAGAGACACATCAGTTCTTTTCTCTTAGGATTCCCACCATCACATTGTGTGTGGAAATGCCTTTGTAAACCAACTGTTCTATTATTACCACATCACATCAAACTTTGATCCCCCTTTCTATATTTGTTGCCTCTTCTTGTAGAGCCCACATGAGGATCCCAGAGTGGATTTGGTGTTGCCCTGACAGAGCTGTACCATTTGTCACAGTAGATGGACCAGAGACCAGCAGCAAAGACTTCAACACACCATATGGTTGGCATTCTTTCAGTGATGGTTGAGAGCCAAGTTGGTCCTCAGACTTGGGTGGGGGATAAAGGTAAGCCCAAGTTGAGTTTGATATATAGGTGAAGCCACAGCTGCCTTCTTTCATGAGGTAGGTCCTGTGAGGAAGTGGAAAGCCAAAGATTGAGTGGTCATAATGGACTTGTTTGGTATGAGGGAAAGGCTGAATGAAGGTGAGGCCACAACCATGAAACCGGTCCCAGTACATATGCCAGGTTGATTCTCATACAGGAGCTTCACAGTCAGAATCAAGTGCTGCATCTTCCTCTGAGCACTTGGTCCTTGATTGTACAACCATGGCAGTAGTCTCACCTTCCTTCAACATTAATTGCAACCCTGGATGTGAATTAGCATCAACCTCCACAAATCTCCTCCAGACAGCCTTGTTTTTCTTACAAGACTGCTTCCATGTTGATGCATGTCATGGACAATCTACTACAGGCAGGGGCTTCCAACATGGGGTGGGACCTGAAGTCACAAGTTCACCAATGTTGACATCTCTTGCATCAATTGCCATAGAAGATGGGCCTAGTGTATCATGAGGTCCAGGAGGGTCATGCTGCCTGATACTTGAAGTGGAAGGAGTTCAAGCACCCCCAAGAGAAGTGTATGCCTTTACAGGAGTCTGGTTCCAACAGCTTCCCCACCCATCTCCAGACTCATTGTGAGCATAACTGTTTGAAGTGGCTAAAGATCTAGAATATCTCTGCATATCCTGTACAGGAGGATTTTGGTTCCAACAACATCCCCATCCATCCCCAGACTCATTGCAGGTGAAAAGCACAGGAAACCCACAAAAAGAAGATGAACACTCCTCCCAAAGCCACAAAGTCAATGCTGGAGATAAACTGACTATCCCAGCAAGAACAAACCAAACACATGCAGAAAGGACTCTGCTTCGTATGCCACAGCCCTGGACATAGAGCTGCCGATCATAAGCACAGGAATCTCCTGCTTCTAAATCACCTGACGAACAACTGCGAATATCTGCGACCTGAACAGACAAACCGCTTCTTCCCAAGGAGAAATGGGGCAGAGGCATGCGTAAACATCAAAGCTATTCTAGGGGAATTAGATGAAGAAGAAAGGGGAAAGACCCTCACAATCATGGAGGAGATGGGTTTTTAAAGAAGCGGCCTGAACCAATGCCAGGTACTGCTGAACTTTTGGTCTGCTCTGTACTACTAGCCACTCTAGACAGTCAATCTATGCATTTGCCTATCAAAGTGGGAGCAGACAAAGGTAAAGACATTGATACAGAAGCCCTCCTCAATTGTGAAACACACAAGATAAAACTACATGAACTAGCAAAACCAGTCTCGGTGTGAAACATGGACAGAACTCCAAACAAGCATGGAACCATCACCCAGTGTGCTAAAGAGGAAATGATGATCCATGGAAGAAAAGAAAAACTGACATTCCTAGTCGCTGGATTAGGAAACGAATCGATTATCCTAGAACTACCATGGTTATGAAAGGTAAACCTGATGATCAACTGGAAGGAAGGGACTTTTGAATTCCGAGAGGATCAACACCTTGCTCAAATATGAAGGATCATCAAAAAGACCAGGAAGAACTATGGCATACTCGGAAAGAAAAGAACACCCAAGACAACCATTGAGGAAATCCCAGACAAATACAAACCCACTAGCATATTCCACATGGTCAAATGACCACAGGAGTATGATCTGGGAGACCTGACAACCGGAGAATTCACTGAAGGAGGATGGTCTATGACCACAGAAAGAAATGATCTATGGATTAAGGTAAAGACATCAGTATCCCAACACCTGGCACATGGCACGGAACAAGAAAAAGGAAAACCCCTTGAACAGCTTTTACCTCCTGAATTCCTTTGCTGGAAAAGGTATTTGAACAAATGGCTTCGGAAAGATTCCCAGACCCAAGACCCTGGGACCACACCATCGACCGCAAGCCAGACTTCATCCCAAAAGATTGTAATGTTTACCCTCTCTCGCTTACCAAACAACAGAAACTAGATGAGTTCATCAATGACAACCTACAGAAAGGATATATTCAGCCTTCAAAGTCCCCAATGGCCTCTCCCTTCTTCTTTGTAGCAAAACAGGACTCTGAAGTGCTCTGACCTTGCCAAGACTACCGATACCTGAATGAAGGAACTGTCAAGAAGGCCTACCCACTTCCCTTGGTATGGGATTTAATGGACAAGCTACAAGGTGCAGAATGGTTCACGAAAATGGACACTTGCTGGGGTTACCACAATGTCCGGATAGAAACGGAGACCAATGGAAGGCTGCATTCAAAACCAACAGAGGATTATTCAAACCAATGGTAATGTTTTTTGGATTATGCAACTCACCCCCCACTTTTCAAGTGATGATGAATGACATCTTTAAAGACATGTTACATGAAGGCTGGGTAATAATCTACATGGATGATATCCTCATCTTCTCCAAAGGAAAGCAGGAACACCAAATTAGAATGGAACGGGTCCTACAATGGCTCCAAGAACATGACCTCTACCTCAAAGTGGAAAAATGTAAATTTGGGGTGCAAAAGGTAGAATTCCTAGGAATGATCATCAAACCTAACAAAATCTCTATGGACCCAATGAAACTGGCTGGGATAAAAGAATGGCCTGAACCAACCAATGTCAAAGTGGTAAGATCATTTTTGGGCTTCAGAAACTTCTACAGGAAATTCATTGGACACTTTGCTGACCTGGTGAAACCACTCAATGAACTAACGAAGAAGACCAAGTGATTTGAATGGACCACAGAATGTCAACTGGTGTTTGATGCCCTCAAAAAACCCCAGTATTGCTAATGCCTGACCCCACCAAACTCTTAATGATAGAATCAGACGCATCGAAATGGGCCACGGGAGCAGTCCTCCAACAAAGAGACATTAATGGAGACTGGCATCCTTGTGGTTATATCTCTCACTCGTTTACCCCCACAGAAAGGAACTACAAAATCTACAACAGAGAGCTCCTAGTCATTATATGGTCACTAGAAACATGGAGGCACTACCTAATCAGCTCAGAACATCTGATGACCATCTTGTCCGACCACAAGAACCTCACCTACTTCAGAACTCAACAGAAGACAGGCCTGATGGAGACTATTTCTCTCAGAGTTCAACCTGCAGTTGGTCCACGTTCCTGGATTGCAGATGGTACAGAGCGATGCACTGTCTCGAAGAGAAGACCACGTCCCCGAGAACGACACTGACAACGAAGATGCTACCCTCCTACCGGACAACCTATTCATTAACTTCATCAACACAGCAATACATGACCTATTCACTGAATGAATCATGAAAGAAGACCTGGTACAGGACACAATCAAGGCCCTCAAAGAAAAAGGAACCCCACCAATCAAATCGTCCCTGCAGGACTGGAAAGTAGAAGAGGGCTTGATTTTCTTTAACAACAGATGCTATGTGCCCAACGATGTAAACCTTTGCAGGCAATTAGTGGAAAGGTATCACAACTCGCTGCCTGGAGGCCACCCTGGACAATGGCAGACAACTGAATTGCTATGGAGAGATTACTGGTGGCCCAGAATGGTCACATTCATTAAGAACCACATGAAAGGATGCACAAGCTGTCAACAGATGAAGGTCAACACCCACCCGACGATGCCACCTTTATCCCCCATCAAATCTGATGTGATGCACCCATTTGCCCTCATGACTATGGATTTCATCATGGACTTACCAGAGTCTGATGGTTTTGATGTGTTGATGGTTGTGAACCATGGGCTTACTAAGGGGGTAATTCTAATCCCTTGTAACAAAACCATTGACGCTATAGGAGCTGCCACTCTCTATTTGGACTATGTATACAAAAGGTTTGGCCTCCCTGATAAGCTAATCTCCAACAGAGACCCAAGATTCACTTCTGAATTATTCCAAGAACTTGGACGAATCCTCGGAATTAAATTGGCAATGAGCACCGCTTACCATCTGCAAACCGATGGGGAAACTGAACAGGTAAACCAAGAGATCAAAGTCTACCTGCAGATGTTTTGCCCTAATAATCCAGAAGATTGGAAATGTCTCCTACCTACAGCAGAATTCATGCACAATCAAAGGACACACTCAGTGCAGAAGAACTCCCCATTCAACCTCATGATGGGTTATGAACCAAAGGCAATTCCTCTCCCTTATATGAAGACTAACATACCCGAATTAGAAAAAAGGATTGTCCTCCTCCAGAAAGCGCAAGGTGAAGCATTGGCAATGCTTGGGCAAATATCACCAGAGAACTAATCAGGGACTATTAGTCCCAAACAAAAGCAAACATAGTAGATTTCTTTTTATTCGCTTTTCCTTCTCTCTTTCCTTTATATCTGTTAGCTTTACTCTTCACCTTCTTAAAGCACCTTCTTCTTCTCTTTCCAACAAGATGTCTGTCACCACAGTTTGCGAAACCACTACCACCTGCACCCTCTCCTCGTTGCCTGAGAACCCCTGGCCTGTCAAACCCATCCTAATCACCTTTGTGATCGCATTGGCGTTAGTTGTCACCTTCTTTGCCTTTCTACAAATCTCACGATGGCAAGAACACCGTTTCCCAAGGACGTCCCCTTCTACATATCCAAATACAACCAGCACCATCCGTTTCAACCACGATACTCATGATGAAGAGCTGGAATTAGACGACCTCCAATGACCTCCACCTGTACATGCACCAAGTGACCTCACCATCCCATCCCCGGCCAGGACAAGACAAATTATGTTTGAACAATGAGCTACCCCGTTGAGAGTTGAGATACCCTCCTTTCCGACCGCTCCTGAAAACCCCCTTCCATTTAACAAACCTTCACCGACGTCTCCCATATTGACACCCACTTCATCTCAAGCGCATTGGGCCATGTTCCTGTCCCCAACTACAGACTTGGCCAATCCTTTGCCACACCCATCATGGGGATCAGGGAAATCTAGGCTTTAGTGAAGAAAATCGGTGATTTTTGATGTAGAGACAGGGTAATGTTACAAATCTTGCAAGCGGTAGATGGACTGGACACTCTTTTCTCTTTCTATTATTCATTCTTGCTTATCATCTCAACGGACTATTACCCTATTGCTCCCTCAGATTTCTATCTTCTTCTTACCAACCATTCTCCTATTATCCCCTTGACATTTATCTCTTATTGTTTATCCCTCCTGATTCTCATCTAATTCTCCCATTGGTAGATAAGGACTATTCTTCCTGTATATAAACCATAGTACCTAGAGGTCCTGCTCTTCAGCTTGACCTGAGCAATCTACATTCTCAACTCTACGAGTAGACCCGCCCTCAGCCACTCAGAAAGCCTCCGGTAACAGATGGAACAACTAACTAGTGATCAACCATATCATTAGGAGTGCTTGTATCTGTACTCGAGTTGGGACTATTGTCTTAACATGCAATGCCAAGCTATCTGGCTCCCTACTTGAAAGACAGGATGGAAAAATTATGAAGATCTTGTTCAGTGATGATTGCCACACCATGGTAATTGGCAGTTCGAATTTGTTCTGTTTCCCCAAAAGCCTACTGGCGGATTGAAACTTGAATGGCTGACCAGGTACTTTTCATTGTCTGGTTCTTTGGGACACACAAGAACTGGCACTGTGATATTAAAACTATTGCATTAAAAACTGGGAGCAGTGGCATCTTGGATATGATGTGGAGATGAGTCGGTCATTGTGTCCAGCTTATGGTGCTGTCGAACTGTGGAGAACAACTTGCGTTTCCAATGGTACAGGAAGATGATAGCTGGTGAAACCACTGTTCAGTATGGGTGTAATCAGATGGAACATCCACCGGATATATCACACTATAAGCAAGTTCACCTCCTCAAACCTGATCACACTACAACCATAGGAGGAGGATTGAATGCCCATTGTTGGTATATTGTTACTAGGTCAGCGGGTCTACTTTACGAGTGTGACATCATCCTAATCCCCTCCAGATTTGCAATCAATACTGGGTTACTGCCCTCTTATGTTTACATATAGCATGCATGATATATACCAGTTTGCCAGTAACAGATGAGGTTCAATACCTTTTGCATGCCAAGTTTGGCACACTATTCTTGATGGCCATGCATGCTTATTTTCAAAGATTCTGTTTTTACTTTTGATTGGATATTCATCTCTTATCAGGACTGGCTAGAATCCCTTGCATTTAATTGAAAACCTAGGTGACATGCTCTTCTTCTCCACCCTAATAAGTTTGTGATTGACCATCAGCAACCTGCAATGTACAGATCCAAGTCATCATCGGGCATTGGAGCACACTCGATGAAATGTCCTGCATTAAGACCATCTGAGCTGTCTTTGTGTTTTAGGAGAACATGGTGATAGATCACCCAATAGTCTGTTAAAGTTGAGATTCAACCAACAATGGCTCTCACTATCATGTATACCCACCATAGGCCAAAGCCTTTGTACTAGAGTCACTGCAAGACAACACCAAACTCTTGACCCCATCTAGTTTCCTTGTGTGTGCATATCGATTGTGGTACTGAATATGAGATGGATCAAATGGGTTCTGCACTTCATTGCCATATGGGTTTCACATGTAGTACCTGTTACAGCCTACACACAATTCATGCATAGGGTGGGGCAATGTATGTATAGCCTGGCAATCTACTCAGTAACCACCATACTACATGTTACTCACAAACAGTATATTTAATAATAAATGGATGGGGAGCAACATAAAGTGCCAGTTCTTCATCCAGACAATGCACTCTCAGTGGGTGCAGGGCACTATACTCTGAGTGAAGTATTGAGTAAGTATCCTAAAGGTACTTCTAAAAGTTATAAGATAATTCCAATGAAGTATTTTGTCAGTATCATACCAAGGTTCCCAGTACTATAACAATAGTTTAGTAGCATATTAAATCACTACAATACTGCCAAAATACTTGGAGAGAATTATGGTAAAATGTTTAGAAGTACCTTCAAGATACTGATTCCATACTTCCCACAAGGTATGGTGCCCTCCACCCGGTGTCTAAATAATCGTAAAATTTGAAATTGGTACAACTGAGAAGTACAAATGAAAAGAAAAATAAGGTATATCACATATAGTGTTTGAAAGTCCGGTCCAGTCCAGTTGTACTCATTTCAAATATCTAGGCAACTGACAACCAGACTGGTGTAAACCAGTCCAGTGCAGTTACCTATTGGTTGCTGGACCAGTTGTGACCAGTCTAACACTGAGTTGGTCCAGACCAGTTATAAACCAGTCTGGACCATTATATAATATGTATTCTACAAGATATTCTACAATAACTAAATACCCCTCACAACAACAGGCCTGTGAGTGGCCATGTTGATGGTTAAATAAATAATAAACTAAAGTAACCCCTTACCTCGCAAGATGCAAGGCAAGGGGAGTTCATGATAGCATTTGTGGGCGTCATTGAATTTGTGCTGATGCTGGTGTTGGCAGTGTTGGTGAGCAGCGAGAGTGCTGATGGATGTCATCGTCGAGCTGTTGGGGTAGTAAGTAATGACATGGCAGGCTTACAAGCTAGTAGGGTGCTTACCTCGCACATATCCTGCACAGGCCTTTCACCCCTCTCGTTGCCTGTCATCCATCATTTGTGGGCTGTTGTTAAACCTACATTAGAAGAAAAAACAATGTTAGTAGAAGAAAAAATAACAAAACAATGAAAAAGAAACTTACCTTGGCTGTTGCACACATATCACCTGTGTGACGTGGCACTTCAAGGTTAATTAGATGCAGAGGTAGCTGAAGTGGGTCATTGGTATAGGGTCATGTTTTATCATTGCTGTGCCATGTCCTATTATAAGAGGGGTATGGGAAGGGCAGTGATAATGCACCAGGTTTATGGGATTGGAGTGTACTTACCTTGCGTGTGCACCACTGCATAGGCATCCTGGGCCTGCCCTGCTGTTGTCTCATCTCCCTTGTCATAGTCATCATCTACCATCATCATTCAAGATAGCACTGATGATCCACCCTGCGAGCAGTAGCTGGCGAGGCTGGACATCAGTGCTTTGTTGTTCAGCTTTGTTGTCATCATAATCTCTGTCATTGTTGAAGATAGCATCAACAATCCACCCTGTGAGCAGTGGCTTGTGAGGCTGGATGTCAGTGCTGGGTTGTCATCGTCTCTGTTCATTGGCCAGCCCAGTGTCCATCATTGAAGACCCACCCCACAAGCAGTGGCTTGTGAGGCTGGGGTGGTGGGGTCATTGTTATATTTAAACCTACAAAAGAAGCAAAGAACAACATTAA
>QLOK01044198.1:0-22954 GCA_003313805.1 Tricholoma flavovirens | reverse complement strand
TGTGTAACACGTGCGGGTCACTGGAAAGCACACTGGTTGTAGGGGACGGTCTAAATCTCGCATACCAACAACCTTAGAGTAAAAAATTCCACTTGACCGATTTGTCTATAGACTAGCTGTAGATCGAGTCGTCCGACTTCTCCCCTCGCTTGTGATTAATGATTATGGCTTAACTTCGATCTTAGGTGTGCATGTACGTAGAGCAGGAATACAGCGTCCTTGTCGACACGGAAACTGACCAATGGATGAATGAATAGAGAATCTGAGTCAATCTAGTGAAGCCGCTGGCATCCATGACTCGGACTCTCATTAGTACGGCCCGTGACTGAACGCGTTAAACGTGATTGTACTAACACTGGCCACTTGCAAACTTGAATCGACAATGAATTCTCCTCCAGACCCAGGTTCACCTTCGGTTTCCACCCCGTCCTCGGGCTCTCCTCCGCCAGAGGAGGTCAATCCAAATCCTTCAAATGCATCTCGCATAATGGAACTAGCAAGCCACATCACCTCCAGTTTCTCTGGTAGTTCGAAACGTCGTTTGCCTGGCGGCTCTTCCTTTGGTTCTTCGTCTTCCAATCGTGATCATAAGACAAGGAGAAGGGGAGATTCAGGCCGTCTCGCAGCCTCTGGCGCTTCAGGCGCTAATTGGGATGGCCTGAAGGAGGGAAAGAGGGAGAAGGAGGACCTTATCGATCATCATATCGTTGAATATCTCAGGAAAGGTAGGCTTTAATGTGTTTTCGGGGGCTAGAGCTTGACGCCCTACAGAAATTGGCGATCCGTTCCAGGACGCTGTGCTTAAGAGATCCAGTTAATGATTGGAACAGCAGTTCCGCCGATGTCACTCGATGAGGCTCGTATCACCCAAAATAAAATACCGACTCATTATTCAAGACTGTACTCAAATTGAACTTTTCCACCATAGCATATGAATGTAAAATATACCAGGTCTGTCCATTATGAATCGTGATATATTAATGTCCCTGTCCAAAGGTAAGTAATCTGGTTGTACAAAGGATGCCATAAAGGAAGCAGTCCTTAAATAAATCATAGAATATAATGTGTAGAAAGTAGCAATAGGCCTACTCGTTCGTTTTAGGAGACTGAGGCCTGTGCTTACGCCTCAATGAGAAAACACGAGACATGACCTCTTTCCCTTTTGATCGTGGTCGTGGAGGGAGTTTCTGCTGGCTCGCCCTTCGTTCCGATAGATTAGTCTGCATTCGGTGCATGGCAACACCATGCTCTTCAGTAGCGAAATCGAACCCACGGTCGATTGACATTATTCCTGTAGACATATCCGTCCGGCTAGCCGTACCACCATCCCTAGTGGGTTCAATGGTAACGACGCTGTCGTTGACGCGGGATCGTGATATCCGTCGAGAGGTCAAGGAAGAAGGGGGTTGGAGCGCTGTAAGCTTTGTGGCATGGGCATTATGAGAAAGGTCACGGTAAGGATCTTTCTTGCCGATCCAGCGAACAATGTCAAGGTCATCTGGAGAAAACCCAAATTTCCAAGCCTTCCAAAGGTATCGCGGCGCGAGAGAAAGGAAGAAGGTCAAAGGAATGGCTAGCCAAAAGTAGGCCGATGCGAAAAGGAAGCGGTAGTTCCCATATACTTTAGTAACCGAAAACGACGGGGGGATTAGCGAGTGAATGATCTGCGATAATGGCAAAGTTAGTCAAGAGACGGTATTATCGACAGTCGCCTTACAACAAATATCCATAAGATTATAAGCCCAATGAACACAGCGAAGGTCAGCCAAGCTGACCAAGCTATCGCGTCAAATCCTGTAAATATGTTCGCAACCATAGCAGAAGACACGAGCATAGTCTTGGCCCATAATTAGCATTGACCACCTCAATTCGAAGGAGGGGCCATACCGTCGAGAACTCAAAAAGATACACGTCATAGCCGTCCGTACGAGATGTCGTTGATGTGTACGTGTAAAAAATGAGGAAATAGATAATTGTAGCCTGGACATATGCAAATTAGATATTGATATGGAACCAATGAGTATGAGCCCTTACTTGAACAAATCCGTCAAACATATAGATGAGGAAAGATTTGGTATTGAACCAAGTGCCTCTACGGCCATAATGGTAAAGTTCTGGAAGGTCCATCAAGAGCTTCGCATCTGTCCGACCGTCAGACGGGAGACAGTTAACACATAAATAATGAGTGTTACCGAGAATGCGATCGAACAGGCCGATGCCTATCACTGGTGCGAGTGTCCATATTGAATTCCAGAAGAGAAGATAGATGTAGTCAATGAAACTGTGCAAACACGTTGAGGGGGCCGCTAAAGCGATCGCGAATTAACTCACTAAGTGGCACTCCAACCATCGTAGATCTGGAACCACCAAAGGACACCTGTGATAAGGATATTCTTGTAAAAGAAATTCAAGATCCTATTCAACCAGTAAACATCATATTGGGGCCACTATATGACCGTTGGGCGTACATCGTTCCGTTGCGTGAATAGGACCAATGGCCATGGACGAGGAGCAGTTTCTTCAAGAAGCGGAACTGCAAACATAGGTCATGATGTTAACTGAGAGAGAATGAACTCTAATGTGCCTCACCTGTGCGATAGCATAATCTGAGGAATTGACGGCCTGCAAACCTTCCTCGCCCGATATCCCGATTCCAACATCAGCTGCCTTTCCAAGTCAATCAAAACCTTCCAAATTACATCCAGAAAAAAAAAGGGACACACCTGGATCATGCTAACGTCATTCGCTCCATCTCCAATGGCCAAAGTCATGGCTCCGTGACCGTCCTTGACAAGCCGGACGATGAGCGCTTTCTGGAGTGGAGATACACGGCAGCATATCACGCCTTCACACAATGTCGCAAGCCGAAGCAGCAATTTTTTGTTGTCTTCGCTTTCAAAGGCCTACGTGGTATGTGGCATTATTAAAACAAAGACGACACACCCGCCCATACGTGGGAACTGACCTGTAGCAATGCCGCTCCATCTGCTACCAATACAAAACCCCCTGGACGGTCGCCGTTCTCCGTACCAACAATGGACGAAATGCCAGTATCAATGAGCTGCAACGGGATATCGCGGCGTCCGTCGTTGCGTGAAGATGGTCGAGGTAGATCTTCGGTACCAATGCCGATATCGGGGAAAAACCTCTTGATTGCATGTGCCATTTGTTCATCTACCGGTCGACCCTTGGGGTTGCCCCCACGGAGAATGATAATATTCGAGTCGTTTCCAACCAAATTAGTACTTCTTCCGATGGCTAACATGATCTCAATATATTAGCAAATGATCGTAGTGTAGCGTGCATGAAATCCCTACCAATCGCAGTCTCCATCTTGTCGCCTGTGGCAACCCAGATCTTGATCCCCGCCCTCTTAAGATCAGAAATCGTTTCTGGGACTCCGTCCTGCAGACGATCCTCTATAGCTGTAGCACCTAACAGCCTTAGATCCTGCTCCAGTTCGTTGCAAACGGATTCAATTTTCGCTTCCCGATCATCTATGGATATAGTTGCCGCATGATACCGTTCGTTCCATGCACGATATTCGTCCTCTGAAGATCAGGAAGCTATTATGATGGGCTAATCATCATCTCACCAATACACTCACCTCCAATAACCTTATAGGCCAGAGTGAGCGTTCTCAAACCTTCGTTTGCAAATTCGGTCAGATGGACTTCCGTTTCAGCCTTTAACTGCTCCTCACTACTCCTCAGCCTCTCGAAGATAACATTATCTGCGCCTTTCGTGAGCAAAAACAGCCGCCCCTGCTCTCCATCCAGCTTCCTCAGTACTACACTCATCCTCTTCCTCGCACTGTTAAACTCCAAGATGTTCAACAGTTCATACTTCTCCACATCAGGCGTTGTTGACGGTGTTCGTAAGGATAGCATCTCTTTGTCTCGTCCACAGAACACAAAACCGACGTCAGCCGCAGCTTGGACGAGCGCAGCCTCGTCAGGGGATTGGGCTTTGTATTCCATCTCGCCTGTTTCAGGGTCAACAGACGTCAAAACGGTGTGGCAGAGAGCAAGGATAGTGAAAAAGCCATTGAGCAACCGCGCCTGTGTTGCAATTTCTGGATCTGGATTTTCGGAAACAGCATCTTCAAGTTCCTGTAGTAAAACAGAGTCCGTAAACCGTGTAGGGGAATCCTTGACTTTGTCAGCTGTCCTGTTCGGGTTGGAACCCGGTACCCTCCCAATGTCTAAAGTCTGGGAGGATTGCACGCTTGTCCAGAGGTCGACTTCAACAGGTTTGGGAGCTTCGGGAATGGACGATGGGGGTTTAACACTAGATTTCTCGTCCTCGTCATTGAGTTCATCATCGAGTTCTGAGTCTCCCCGATAGGCTCGCCCGCCGATAGAGCATTGGCGGAACACCATGGAATTCTTAGAGAATAGTCTTGGAAGTCAGATTTGCGACGAAAGGCGACGCAACAGACAAAATACAAACCTGGGTGAGAGTTCCCGTCTTGTCAGAAAATATATATTCAATCTGACCAAGGTCATCAGACAGATTCCAGCTCCTGGCCAGAGTAGCTGTGCCCGTCTTGTCATAACAGATATCGCTGTCGAAGTAAATGAAGGCTGCTTGACATGTGCGCACAAATTCAATTGATATATAAAGAGAGATGGGTACGATATCTTGGAACCTAAAGCGATACCAGTATTCAACAAAACTCATTATTAATTATTGTAGAATTGAAAGACTGACGTAAGAAGGGCAAAAGCCCAGGTGACAAGGCCGTTAATGCTGGGGTTGTCATCGCCATGAGCATCACCATAAAGCCAAAGAGCGCCTTGGGGAAAGTATCGATGTTCAAGGACCGAGTCCGCGATTGCACAAACGGTAGCCATTGCAGCCATAAGGAAAAGGTTAAAAAGGCTGCGAGGAGGGCCACTGAATACTGCCATCGGTTCTGCATACAAAGAAGGATACTTACACCTGTGGATTCATCTGCTTCTCGACTTTGCTGCGTTTACTCGGGGTGCCGCCAGAATTCATGACAAGCTTGGTATCCAGTCCCGTGTACATCACCACCCCGATTGCCCAACGGGTGTTCCTAAGGACTGCGCCCCGCAATAGAGTCATCGTCATGTCGACAGGCGACATTACCCCACCGACGTTGACGTTTGCCAGTAACCTATACATGTCCGTGTCTGGGCGATCACAATTGATTTGAAACGAGTTGTGTTTGTCCGCACACGCAGCGGCGTTACATAGATGAGAAAGCGAGGGAACACCATGACGAGACTTGAGATTCGTCTCGCCGTCCAGGTTCTTTGTCTCCACAAAAGCAACATCCTCATCCTCGGAAGTCGCGCAGAGGAGGATATCCACTGGGAACGACTCGGTATCCATGATTTTAACAAAATCGCCAACGTGCACATCCTCCCACCGGGTTTTCTTCCAGTGCGGACCCGTTCGCCCGCGCTTTTCGTCGGGCAGTTGGGCGTCAGCCTTCGGGGAATAATCGAACTCGATTCCTGGGTCATCCTCAATATCATACGGTGGCGCTATATTGTTGTCCCGTGGCTTGGGGGGTTTAGGGCGTGAGACAAACCCAGGAATAAAGGTCTTGCTTTTCGACTGCATACTATTCATATTCAACCAGTCCCCACCAGCAAGAACCCAAACTTCGCTATAGTTGACAGTTTTGTCTGACTGGTGCCGTTTAAAGTCTTCATAACCATCCTTAATCGCGGTGAGACCGAGAATGACCAGTAGAGGTAAAATAACAATTGCCGGTGAAATCGTACTAAATTTCGGGAAGAATTGGAGAATGGCAATGCCCAAGAAAAATCTAAGGAGAGCGTGAGCGTAGATTCCCATAAATTAGCCGACATACAAATTTGCAATACGCCTGAATTGTTCCAGTAGATTCCGTGGAAGAAATGTAATTATGGTATACTTGGATGTGATGACCTGATTACTAGTGTAGGTAAACTCAGGTTTCGTCCTGCCTTTCTTGTCGAGATAGTGACCTGGTATGGTTTCGTTGACATGAATGCACCTTGGCGGACCTGGAGGCCGTTTCTGGGAGAAGAGATCCTCAATCTTGAAAGCGGATAACCGGGCACGCCATTCCGCAACGTTCCATAGACCTGATTTGGAGGACATAGTTGAGAACGAAGCAGATACGAAATAAGCGCTCTGGACCCGTGGGCGGTGATCCTAATGCGTTGAAGAGAAGGGATCACTAACGTTGGTCAACATGGTTTGACATGAAGTCCAAACTTGGGCCTCAACGGTAAGCCTTCAATTCATTTTCGTCGGCAGCAGCCGGAATCAGTGGATCATTTGATTGCATGACATCTCATCGGGTGGGATTTGCCAGCGCAAAATAATCTGTTACTTGGCTGTATCACGCAAACTAGTGCGATGATTACCAGTGGAAGACGCAACTGAAGACACAAGTTTACATACCTTTGAATCGTGTTGGTTAACTTATGTCGGTTACGGTTACATTAATTCGAGGCAGTGCCAAGACGACGAGGCACGGGTGCACATGGCAAGTAAATTATTCCCACGCGCGAGGCTCACAAAGTTCTGAACGTTCAAGAAATTCACAACTTTCCGTTGCCATCGGAACCGACAGCTCGCCATCCACCCTAGAGCATGGAGAACGAGCCTTTCATCGGCGAAGCACCAACGCCACAAGCTAGGCTTGCCAACTTATGGGTTCTTCGGAGGCGTAAACCAGTTTCGTTTCACGTCCCTTCGCTGGACGAGCTTACACATTGGCGGAACTGAACCGTCCTATGCTCCTTATTAGGTCGCATCCGGACTATGCGGTGGAATTTCCCGTTGCCCCACAACCGCCCTCTTATTTTACATAGGCTTTTGATTGGGGTGTCACTGTGATTAAATCATCAATATACTTTCGTGACCCCATTGGCCTTTTCACTTTCCATGCAATGGATGTAACAATCGCGACCGCCGCATGTTGACTCCAATCTGCATTACCTCTTGGGATAGCAAGGGCTAGCAGCGTTTGGTAACATAGTACCTGACAAGAGTTTTCTTCCGGTGTTTCCCTGGGTCATTGTTACCTTTCCATTCGATCTCCCGCCTATCTCCTGTGGCTTACCTTTGTCTGCAGATCGCCGCGACGTTATTAGGTTAGTTGCCGGACTCGTATACAGCCACCCTTCACTTCGGTCTGCACGGGAGCGCCTGGCCAGTCATTTCGCTCAAAATTCCCCCATGGGGATGGGGTGCACACCTCCAAATCCACCACGTTTTCGTGTTACAAGTCCATCGATATCTTATCGATATCGCGGGTGGCTCGTTTGGTTCTTACCAAAGAGGGTACGCTTATAATCTCATTGCCTCCCCAATGGACCTCGTTATTGAGTCGACCGTCATTCTCGGGGTGATCCGGCTGTTCATGTCAATCTCTCATACACAGCGTGCTATCGCTCCGGCCGGCTCTCTTCTGTATGATGTCATTTCAATTTGTATTCGGCTCTGACGTCTCGGTTTTTTCGAAACACGAATTTCGTACGTCCTTTTAGTTGGCGGACATCAGCGTGTTACGAAGGAGTCGCATGCTAAATTTACTTTCTTTTCACCTCCGAGTGTCAGATGTGAGAGTTTGGTCATTTTTGACATCCCCAAACCTGGTTATGACTCGGCCTGGAATACCTACCGCAGAGACATTGGACATAGTCCATGTGGCTCACTGCTGTGCCGCTGACAGTTGGGGCGGCCACGTCCAAAGATGGTAATGAAGGTGCATGCGGTGCACCATTCCGAATCGGGCGCGTCGTAATCAATAAGTAGCTGTGGGCGAAGTTCCTCATGAACGCCTTTGGACCCCGCAACTTGCCGCTGGCACCGGTCTTGAATGCATGTCCGAATTAGTCCAACGTCGGATCTCACCACGGAACGCGGTGACAGTGTCTGTTCATTCCCAGACTCTGCAGACCCCTGGACCTTTAACAGCATTTAACAGCTATTGTTAGAGCCCCGCCACAAGCTGCGATGACTCCACCGGATTCCTTGTAGTTGGGTTATGTGGTTCAGAAGCCATGCCTGCAGTCCCGTGCTTGACCATCTTTAAAAAGTACCTCGTTTCGCGATTCTCGGGGGAAATGTCTCTTCCTACTCCCCACCCACATACAGTCTTATCTTTGGCCCAGCGATTTCGCTCTTAGTCCTCGTCATCTAGGTTCGTTCGTCGGGGTCCTGCCATTGCCAAGTTCTACTCGAAGACAACGTTGAGTCGTCATTGCAATGGCCGGGAAAACCGTTCAATTCAGCAAGTTTGACACGGCGTATCACGATTACTATAGGTCTCCATCCACTCCAGACTCTACGCCCCACATCGCTCCCATCTTCCTAGAGCAACTCTCTCCCCACCATTCATCCACAACCCACGGGGCCGCACTTCCCCCACCTGTGCCAACGGTGGATGCGATAGAGCGTACACCGAGATCCTACCCCAGTTTTATACCACCCTCCGTCTCGACCCATTCTTCCTCTCCGGAGTCACGCACTCCGCACTATTTGCCTGCGACACAGAACCCGGTGCTGTCACACCCCTTTCCCGTATTCAGAGAAACAGACCCTTCCAATTTAAGCGTCCACAAAGCTCTCCGACATGGCTTGGTTCCCCCCATTAATTATGACCTCCATTATTCCGATGAAACGGCCATCACACTATGCCCAGAGCTTACACCCACCATCCTCGCGGAACCTGCATCAATCCCCCCTGTGTCAACTATAGTCGTGACCTGCGACAGGTTGCCATGGCACATCACGATCACGCCTAAACGCTCCAAGAAGCACAAGCCGGTTGTCACCGTTGCAGACGTCCTGCACAAGATCTATCGTGAATTGCGTCAGGGGCTTGACATGTCAAATGAAGATTATGGAAGGCTTCCTCGCGAGACACGGATGATGTTAAGGAACGCATTTGATGCTCGTTGCCAGCTCTTCCCGCCAGGAGCGGAACAAGACAGGGAACGCAGCAAGGGCTTAAAATGTGTCGATTACCTGAACATGAATACTCGCTTCTTTGGGTATGTGCACGTCGGAGAGGATAATGAGGTCGTCCACTGGAAACTTGAAGTGGCAGGTCCTTACCAATCTTCAAGTGTAATCGAGGAGTCAGCGTCAGATGATATCAACTGGTAATTGGCTAGTCTCTTGACCCCCTTCTTCTCCACTATATTCGCGAATTGTCAACGGATCTTTTCTCCAACAGACTCCCTATCTCGCCATCTCACACAGGTTACACCCCGTCACCTTCATCCGTCTTCGGCAGACAATGGTGTTAATCTACCACAGCCCTCACCAGTTTATCCCCACTCTCCCCGAACGACCTATCATATAGTTATCGTAAGTTGCTGTCGCTAAATGTATTGTTATTGCTATGTACGATAATCTCGGCTCTTGAATTATTGCGAAAGGTCCAAGGATGGGAATTATAGAACTATGTGCCAGAAGGTGAGTTCATGTAGCTGAGTCTTTTCAATGGACCCCGGGCCATCTATAACTACATCACTCCCTATGTCACGGTTGTTGTTGGGCTAAATTGGCTCACGTTCTTCCGAAGATACCACCGATAGCTCTGGACACATTGAGATGTCGCCCTCGGTCACAGTTCACTGCACCGGAGGTAAAACCATGTTCATTTAGGAATGGCTGATGTCCACTGTTCAGATGGTACACAAATTCCGAGTCCCACATCACGGGATTATCATTGTGGGATGAAATCCGATGAATGCTATCATATGATCATTATACTACCAGTATATCCTGCGCTTGCGTGCACAATCTGAATGCTCATTGGAGATTAACTACACTCCCGACGCAGTAAGGTTCTGGCGCATCCAACTAGCGCCGCAGCAACCATCCAAATTTGCGATGTTTGACTATCACCTTCCTTCAGTGAAGCCGATCTTTGTGGCATTTGCGAGCTGCTTTGAACAACTTCCCGCCAGAACCGTGGGAAGTTTGAACTAGTTTCGGAACTTCAACGAGCCTTGAGCTTGAGGATGCAACGACTCTATGTACTAAATGAACTTTAATGAAGGGCTTTCGCCATGCTTTCCAAGCCTTTCCCATAACAACGTAAAAGGCTGCAGATCCTTAACCCCCCTTCAATTTTGGCAGCTTTTGCGCTTGCAAAATGTTGCATACTTCCCTAGTTACGGCTAACGACCGTCCAACTCGCAGTTTACAAACTGCGAGTGGATATCGCAACAAACTCTCGAGACCCACGCAGCAGTTCTCTCTAGCATAAGAGGGACATTCATAACCACTTCTTTCTCATTATCCACCCGACATCAGGTCTTCATCGATATCATGACATTGAAACTCTACGGTTATTCTGCTTCGCCTACCGCGCGTATCGTTGCGATGACTCTTGTGGAGAAAAAGGTCCCATTGGAGTTTGTCGAGGTCGCCATGGAGGTTGGGGAGCACAAGTCTCCCGCGTTCCTCGAGAAACAGCCATTTAGTCAAATCCCTATCATCGTGCGTACCAGTACTTGTTATATTCAGTAATACGATTTGGTTGACCTGGGTACGGACCCTCCGATTGCAGGACGATGACGGATTCATTCTCTATAAGAGTCGCGCTATTTGTCGATACATAGCCCTCAAGTACGCGGATCAAGGCACGCGGGAACTCATACCATCCGAGTCCTTGCAAGAGATTGCGCTATTCGAGCAAGCCGCGTCCTTGGAGCAGAATAATTTTAACGAGTACGCGAGAGCTATCTTGTTTGAGCTGCTCGCCAAGCCGTCGGTATCTAATATTACTGCAGTGGCATGCTGACATTGTGGTTTTCTAGGAAGCACATGAATGAAGCGCCTGACAAGGCTGTGGTTGACAAAAATTTGGCGACTTTATCTAGCAAGTTGGATGTGTATGATGCTATACTTAGTAAGCAGAAGTACCTCGCAGGCAACGTAAGACCTTGCTTCTCTTACCCGTAGTGTGCTCTTATCAAGTTCTCTCGTTACAGGAAATTATCCTCGCGGACCTCTTCCATCTTCCTCTTGGAACGAGGCTAGCCGCTTCTGGAATCAATATCTTAGACTCCAAGCCTAATGTCGCCAGGTACGCTCATGTGTTATGCCTTCTGATGACATGTTCATCCCATTGCTTCGAACAGATGGTTCAAAGACATCTCTTCAAGGGAATCATGGATTGCGTACAAGGATGGGGTGAAAAGCACCGCGTGATCCAATTCTTTGCACATGTAAGAGCAACATATGTATACTTTGTAAATCGAGGTTGAATGCAGTACGACAAACTATAACACACAATGCAAGTTGGATACAAGTCTGAACGGAACAACCTCCTGAAAGTTGCTGAGGAGCGACTGGAACACCTCCCCACTTGTTTCCCGCTTGTCTAGCCAATAAGTAACCCCTGCCGCACACCTTGAAGAGGCCCTGATCAAATGCGAAGAGCTAACTAATTACACCAATCCAGCAGGATCAGGAGCAAGTGTGTTATGATGGCAGACCTTAACCAAGAACTGGTGGAGCCTCCTCCTGTCGTCCTAACTGTGAGTCTGGCAGAATATGATATTACTCATCAGAGGAAGAGTACAGTGACAATTGGCATTGTTGTCAGTTGGCAACGAAGCAATTGCTAGATTCGGATATTCCATCGGACAAACGAATGACTCAGACAATATCAGGGTTTGGTCGACAGACGGCGAGTTGCCGCATACTTGAGGTAGTGCATCGTGTGGTTGGCATCGACGATGGCGTGTGACACAAGTCCATTGCAAAGAGCTCCCGGAAACCATATCTAATGTGAAGTGAGCCCACATTTGATTTGCGTAGCTTACCTTGTACAATTTGACGACCAAGGTCCCAGTCCGACGGCCACCATTGCGACGAGCGTTGAGGATGAAGTTGTCGACTCAAGCCATAGCCTCTGATGCCAGCGTGGTCGGCACTGTTAGAATCTTCGTCATCCTTATCCTCGTCCTCGTCATCTTACTTCCTTACGCCTTTTTTTTGCATCAAACAGGAATAAAACCAGAACTAACAACGCGTCGCGAAGTGTCACATACATCAACTCCTTCTCAACATTCTTCCGTGCCGCGCGCTGCACTCGCGGAGCCGTCGTCTTCTGCTACTACATTAGACAACCTAATTGCGCCTAATTTGGAGGCCGAGATTGTGCTTCGCTACTCACAATCGCTGGAGCAGTGCTGTCAACAAGCTGTTGATGGTGATGTAGAGGACAAACAGGGCAACGGCGAAGACAAGGGTGTGACAGCATGCAGGGACTCACCGAATACCCCCCCTGGACCCAGTCGTTTGGTGAGCCGAAGCTTGTTTCCGCCAATAGTTAGACCACATTGTCGACAAGTTGATTTGAGTGTTTGAGGATCCTCAGCAGTGAACTGAAACAGAAAAGTGGTGGACACGTGCTAATCATCGGCTGGAGCCCTCGCTGGCGACGTCGAACACAAAAACGGAGCAGGAGAACTGTCAAGGTCAGAGCTCTGTGCCGTGGGCCATCAGCAAAATCAAGGGTCTGCTTAATCTGCTTAATCTGCTTAATGCTCAATTAAGGAGAATAAGGAGATTCAGGAGATACTTAAGTAAATTACTGCCTGGCACATCAGCAAACCCTGCTGCCAATCAGAAAGGAGAAGGGGGGGTATAAGGAGTGTATGTATATGAACAAGGGGGTTCCAGGATCAGAATGCTGGACTGGACCCCGGTTGGTTGGTTGCTGCCGGAGGCTTGAAAAAAAAAATGGACATCATCAAATTGTTGGCTCTCTGCCAGTGATGCCTGTTCAAGCACTAATGATGATGGAATTTTAATTTTATACTACATAGGACTCTAAAGGACACAAAAAATGTGAATCAAGAGTGAAATTTATTACCAACATTACCCCTAACTGATCCACATGATTTGTAGCAGCTGTAAAATCATACTAAAATGAGGGTACATCCCAGATCAATGCAAATGGATGTGCAGAATGTCCAGATTGTCACAAGAAGTAGCAAAGAAACAATGCAATGAGAAAAAAAAGACTCAAGAATGGAACATTGGATGGGTTTCTATGCCCCAGGCCGGCATTTGACTGTGCAGCCTATCCCCTTGATACACAGTTTGCCAGTTCCAGGTGAATGCATGTCTAGGTACTTAGTCACATGGGTAAGTTTTTATTAACATAAATGAGGTAAAACACTTATCTTCAGTATTAGTATCATCTCGCGTGTGTGGAACTTGAACAAGCACCCCGAAATTGGCTTTGCAATGCTTGTCAGTCCTTGCAGGGAGGAAAGCACCTGCACCGTTGATCAAATGACATTGTATTTACCATATATAGAAGTGTACCTGAATCACGTGGGTGGTTGGTGCAGCAAAACCTAGCGAGATAAAAAATTTGACCCCAGGTATTTCATTAAATTTTTGGAACCCCCTTGTATGTGAAAGAAGAGGACCTCATTACAAACTTTTATTGACCTCTTTACAAACATTTACTGACTTCATTACAAACATTTACTGACCTCATTACAAGACTTTACTGACCTCATTTGGGGTGGATAAAAAATGGGTTGAGAAGATGAGGAGAGTGGTAAGATGGGGAGGGGGATAAAATGGGGGTGGGGTGGATGAGATGGGGAGGGGGGGTGGGGTGGGAGTACTATTACCTTTAGTAATGCTCATTATTCAGCTATTGGTATGGGAGGTCCAAACAACTAAACTTACCTGTAAATAGCTGTTTTTCTCTGTGAATAGCTACAAATTCAGGTGAATAACTGAGGTGGGGCAAGAGGACAGATCATGATTGGGAATGTTTGTTCTGCTTTTGAACAGGTTGCATACATGTATTCTGAACAACATCAAAAGGTTGAAAGGTCGAATATGGTGACCTGGTCAACTATTAGAGCCACAGCCTTTATCAATCAGGGTCCTGTACTATGACAAGCAGCTAGCAGTTATTTAGGAAGTCAATATGTGCTTGTATCAAGCAGAGAACATCCTTGGTCCATACAATTCATCCAACCAAGCTTCCAATTCATCAAGATCAGGCACTGCCATCACATACTCAGGAGCTTCTTGAATGTGAGCATGACCAGTGAATGATGAGGCCTGGATTGGAGTTTTGGAGGGGTTAGAGAAGGCCATGGTCATGTTCTGCAGTTGTGAGCCAAGAATGACATTGTCATGGGGAAACACTGCCAGAGCAAATCCAACTTTGAGTTGTAGTTGTCAAATCTGAATTGATTTGGAAGTACCATAGTGGGAAATAATGATGTTGCCACTAGGGCTCAGGCCAGGAGCTTGAATTGGTATGCAAGGTGAATTCAGATTGAGACATTGAACTTGATCTACTGGCTCTGAGTCATAGCTGCACAGGTCAAATGTTATATCTTTGACAGTTGATGATTTGCAGCTATTGCACCATCATGGTGGGTTGAGGATTGTGGAGTGCCAATTGAGGATGCAGATTGTGGATGAGCCTTGATTCCTGAAGAATGACAATCATAGGTTGCTGGTCTCGACTGGGGTGATTACTTACTGTAACGGCCCAGCCTTTACATGCTTACATATGCTATCTTGCCTCATACTAGTCTACTGCTTTGACTTGTTAGGATTAACTACTTAAACTTACAATGTACACAACATTGCTATCCAATATAGACTGGATTCTGCTCTGTTGGGTGCACTATGAGTCTTAAGTATTCAAGCTAGTAACTGACTGTTACATTTTTTGAGCTACTCAGCTATTTGGGAAGCTACAATGCTTACCTTACAAAACAACTGCCATTTCCTTTTATAGAACTTCAACCAGATCCACCACAACATCATGAGCTACCTACATCAAGCCTGTACAATGACTACCATGATGGTTACTATTAGCAGCACATCTCTGTGCAAGTGAAAGAGATAATTATTAGTGAGATATTCTACTCAACTTATATACTACTGTACTATACTACTGGTATGTTCTACTGTATTCTGGTTATCTCGAGGCAATGCTAAATATAGAAATGATGAGTAATACAACATAATTGTCCGACCAATTCCAACACTCCCCCTTGGTTGGACAATCCAAAATTAATATGATAAAGTTTCTCCAAAATATTTTCACCTCCCAATGTCAGCAGGGTGCACCCAGCAACAACCTCCAACAGAGCACCTAGCTCACAGGGATAAAGTGATTCCAAATATTGATGATGATGATGATGATAATGAGTCACCCAAATGCTGTAGGTGCACCTAGCATCAACTACCAGCAGAGAACCAAGCTGCTTACATGGGGTATTCTCCAATTCCTCCATAGCCATACTCACAATATGCCAGTGAATGTGTCCCATACCATGCCCATCATTGCATTGATGCGATCAATTTCCAAAAATAGATCCTGTCTAGTAATCGATCATGTTGTTCAATGAATTGTTGACTTCGAATGCAATGCATGAAATTTCTTGTCCATTTATATCCTTTTTCGTGTGACAATTATCTTGTAAATGGCCAGGACGTTGGCAATGGAAACATATGCGCTGCCGTCTTCGTGGTACATGTGACTTGCTGAACATGGCAAATGCCGGACTATCCAAGTCTGAAATTGGTCTGCCCCTCCTTCCTTCTTCGTCCATTAAGGCACCAGTGACATCACTGATCTTCAATTCTCCAGTTGTGGCAGTGAGCGATGATGCAATGTTATCCCAGGATTTGTGAAGATTAAATATGAGTACATCAACAATGTCGGTGTCAGTTAGCTTGATATTGAGAGTTTTCAATTGTGCTGCAAGATTTGTGATGCCTGAAATGTATTCTGCGATCGGATGTGTTTCATCATGCTGATAGCCGTAAAATTGCCGTTTAAGGGTGATGCGTGTCACACAGCTGTTTTTCTCGTAGATATCCTTCAAAGCCTGCCATACCTCTACTCCATTTGATGCATGCCAGATATATGCATACTGAGTTGTATCAACACTCAACCCAATGAATGTCAATCCTTCATCTGCCTTCTTCTCCCAGTCTTCTCCCCCTGTTTCTGGCTTTGGTGTAGCACCAGATATAATTTCCCAACTACCTGCCCTCTGTAGTACCATCTGGATGGTGAACTTCCAATCATGGTAATTTAACCCATTGAGCTTTAGTACTGAATGCAGTAGTGTATTGATGTTGGACATGATGCCGATAAGATAAGTGCAAGTGAAAGAGATAATTATTAGTGAGATATTCTATTCAACTTATATACTACTTTACTATACTACTGGTATGTTCTACTGTATTCTGGTTATCTCGAGGCAATGCTAAATATAGAAATGATGAGTAATACAACATAATTGTCCGACCAATTCCAACAGTTACACAACAAGATACCATGGAGGGAGGTGCCCAAGAGCCTCCCACTCCACGAAAGCCACCACCACAACCTGAACGAACCATAGGAGGAGCATTGATGGTGGGTGAGAGTCCCAGAGCAGACTCTAATGGCACAGGTAACAGGACAAGACATAAAAATGGCAACACATGTCCAGCCCATATCAACACCAGTGCTGACTGGATCCACTATGCAATTAACCAAGCCACAGGGATCTAGTCAACATGCAAGCAGCTGATGTGTACTCAGCTTACTGCTGCCCTTCCAAGGACTCAAGAGACACAAGCTGGATGACAACAGTCAGCCTCAAGCTCTCACAGGCCTTGTGCACTGGAACACTTACAGCCAACCATTGAAACCATCAATTTGGACAATGATGGTGATGAGATACTTGAAATGGACAAATTTGATATTGGAGACCTGATGGACACCCTAAATCACTGCAAGGATAATATATGGAACAGCTCGACCCTCACTAACCTTAGGCTTAGCAAGAAGATTAGGCAGGTTGCCCATGAACAGACCACAGAGATCTTGGTGCTCTCCAAGATGGTCAAATTACACTCAATGAACTACAATGATATGTATCTACAAGTATTCAAGAGACTTGTAGTGAAACAAGTTGCAGCCAATAAATCAAATTCATGTGCCTCAACACCATCTGTTATATCTAATATTGATGAGTTTGCAACATGCCCGTGGGGCATTCCCCAGCCAAACTTTAAGGAAGAACCTGAGGACATGCTGATCTCTCCATCATCCCAAGAAGTACCCAACACTTCATTTGTGGACCATGTGGTCAAAGATTCCATGGCCTGGATAAACATGCCCTGTTGTGTCAACACTAGCCAAGGAGAGCCAACAGAAGACACAGACTCTGCTTGGCCACTGCCAAAAGGAACCTCTGAAACCTCAGGACCAGCTATTTGGGTACCATTCAATGCTCATATGCCAATGGCCAACAATCAACCAGATTGAATAGTATACCAACAACTTAGGAATGAAGACCATGAGAGACATGGATCATCACTGTATGACAACCAAGGGATAGTCTTCAATAGCCACCAGCCTATTGATGTGAACGACATGCATTATGCATGACTCATCAGTCAAGCCCCTGTGCCTGACTACCCAGGCAGCAGCGACAACCCTGGTAATCACAGGAACAACAATGGACTCTGACATCAGGACCATCCCTGGATGCTGCCCATTCCCAATTGTAGCCATACCCCCTATGGCACAGCTGGAGGTGGTGATGGTGATGGCAGACCCCCAAATGGCAGAGGAGGATTTGATCCAGGAGGAGACAACTCAGGCCTTCCTGGTAACCAATGCCCCCTACAATGCAGCTACTCAATGCCCCCAGCAGACTGAGCCAGGTTACACACACCTGGCATACACACAACAAATGATCATCATCACATGCAAATGCACAATTGACTGCTTCGATTGTGCCATGAACACTTATCTGCCAGGATTAAACTGCCAGAAGGAATGAAGATCTGTAGGGCTGAGTGTTGTGAGTCGAGGGGGGGGTCTTTCGAGACTTCACTCTACAAGAACACGAATAATGTATATATTCCGTGTGGTAGAGTAAAGTAGTAAAAAAGATCTATTTTAATTACATAAGACTGGTCCTTTTTAAGGGCCAGTCAGAAGGTAAAAGGATTGAATTATAACAAGGATAAATAAAAGTCCAGATCACCACACCCTCCCCTTTTGGCTTCAGCCAACGGCAGAAGGCAGCCGTCTTTTTGGTGTAAAAAGGGACAATCTACATCCTAGTAGAATCATCCTTGGGCTTGTCCTCGTCAGCCAATCCTAGGTCGTCGAGGGGAAGGTCATCAACTGGTTGGGTCGATGATGTGCCCGTGAACACTTCCGTGATCATTGCTTCACGCTCCGGGCTGGGCGTGAATTCGATGGGTTGCTTGTGGTCAAGAGCCCCCAAGCTGGGTAACGACGGTACTTGAGATACTGGTGTCTCAGGGATAGTCCTCTGAGCTCGGAGACCCGCTGACAGCACAGGGTCAAGATCATCCTCCAATACATCGTCAGTGCTGTCACTAACGCTTCCGGACTTCTTCTTTTGTCGCGAGGAGTTTGCGATGATCGTGAACCGGTTGGAGGACTTTCCTCCGAACCCTCTCGGAGGAATCCCCAACTCAACCCGTTGTTTAACCTTCAGGGCCCTCTTCTGGCCTGAAGTGAGTTTTCGGGTAATGGGTATATCACCCCAGCGGCCGGTTGGGTCAGGTTCAGAGCCTGCGATCCCTTCGTCCGTTCGGCCTGGTTGAGCAGGGGCCAGTGTGGATGGCCCTGCTATAGTCAGTGGCAGTACACTAGTCTGTACCACTATTGGCTGTCCTGATAATCCCCAGGCAGCTCCCTGTGGATATACATTGGGTCCAGCCAGGGCTCCAGCTGGATTAATAGGGGGACCACTCCTTGGAGGGACGGTCGGTTCTCGCTTTCTCTTTGGTCGAGGAGCTGAGAATGAAGTGTCAGTGGGGCCAGGTGTCCACCAATGGGGTTTGGTCATCAGAGGGATATCCTCTGGACCAGGCCATGATTGCCTCAGTCGATTCAATATCGCTGAGGCCACCTCGGGCTCTTCCGGGCAAGGGTTGTTCGTGTTGGCCATATGAGAAAGCCAACCGAGAGCGTAGTGATGGGCTTCACGGACTTCGAGGTCCATGACTCCTATTGCTGCGAGGTGTTGGACAACCTCTTCGACGGTAGTATTGTCTGTAATGCTCAACAAGGGTTGTTGAGTGCGAATTGGGGCCAAGGCGAGGTGCTTGCACTCTCGCACCTGGCGATAGAGTCCAGGCAGGATGAACACCTCCGCCAGGCGAAGGTAAAGTCCAAACCTCTGCTGCTGGGATAGCCCAGCGGATACTTGCTGTCATGTCAGGAGGTTTCCCCTGACAAGGGGAAGCGAGACCCTGTGTAGGTCCAGCAGGATACCGGGTGTGGTTTGCCACTGGTATTGGTGATGATGCATAAACTGAGCCCATCGCTCAGCGGTGTCGGTCACACTCGGTTGCTCCAAGTGAGTGGGATCCTTCAGTCGACGCACTCTGCGATTCAACTGTTGCTCCTCTGGGAGCCAACTGGGAAGCCTCCAGCTCGCCAGAGCATGATTCATCAGCGGGCTTCTAGCCGCTGGTGGGACCTCATTGACATAGCGCACGTATTCGCATGCCCGTTGGAGGTCGGGGTAGTTGTCAGGGGTGTGTGCTGCCCGAGCCCATTGGTCAAATTCCTCAGTGTTCTGAGGAATGGCTGAAGGAAGGGTTCCTTGCGGCCTGCCAGCCAGGATCCAATTCGCCAGTCTGGATACTCAAGGTGCCAAAGCTTGGTACTTCGGTGGAGGAAGGGTAGGAAGGGGTGGGTATGCCGTCTTCATCTTGAAGTCTGCATCCCTTATTTGGGGAGGCACAATACGTGGGGCAGCCAGCCTAGATGCGGCAGCTGTGTAAAGATTCCTCTGAGTTGTCTCAGGGGGAGGCGAAGGCTCGTGTGTGCGAGGCCTCTTCATCCTTCAGTCATCTAACAGACCCTTGGTGTGGTCTAGTTTGTCTTCAAGGTCCTGGATGGTGTCCTTGAGTCTCAAAATGTCTTCATCGTATTCGTCGAAGGTTTTGTCGTACTTGACCCTCAATGAGTAGGTCAAGTCATTGTCTCGACGGTCCCTTGCGTCGAAGAAGTCAGGGTCCTCGTCTAGGGCATGCCCATAGACATGTAGCGTAGTCTCAACATATGCTGCATTGACCTCGATGAACGAGGTTGCCATGCTCGTCGCTGTGCCACGAGCTGGTGGTATAGGCACTGGTGCCTACACTGTCTCTCCTCTGTCGTTCACCTCAGGCGCTCTGTCGATTGGCTCATGCCCAAGCTCGTAGCTCACCAGGGCTTGGCGAACATGGCCTCCTCTTCTGTTCCTCTTCTCTGTCCGAGCTGGGTGGCTCAGACCTCCTCCTCTTCTCCTTCCCCTTTCGAGATCGACCCCCAGGGTCGATCTCACGCGGACAGTGATAGTTGTTGGAGTCGTCGTCCCCCATGGGGTCATCAGCATCTTGTTGGGTTGCCATGGAAAAGAAACCACAGCGATGGGAAAAGAAAAAAAATTTGAACTCCGCGGTGTGTCATATACAGTTGCGGAGTTTGAATCATGAGTCAGCTGAGGGTTCACATGTAATGTGTCCCAGGTGACTCCAAAGGGCCTAGAGCCCTTCCCTCTTACCTCCCTTCGTGCGCAGTGCCCACTGCGTGCTGCTGGAGGCCTCTCCAGTCACTGATGCCCATCAGCGACAAGTATGAGTCCAGAGCTGCAAGTTCATTGCAGTTCGCTAAATGTTCCCAAGTGGTGTTGCCTAGACTCCACTTTACTTCAAATTGGATGTTACGGCCTACCCATCTGTGGGCTGTAATTTTGTTCACATACCATTTGGTGTCGTCAGGTGCACTGAAGTCGTATGCTTCTGGGGTACGCCTGTTGGGAAACAGAGTGTTATCATTGGGGTGATGAGGCCTGAGAAGGCTCACATGGAAGTGCGGGTGGGTTTGCCTGCACTTGAGTTCCTCTGGTAGCTCCAACTCATAGTTGGAGGTTTCGGGCAATGCTTGTAGGACCTTGTATGGACCTATGAACTTAGGTAGAAGCTTGCTGGCCCGTCCTTTGGGAAGGGCCAGGTTTTTCGTCGACAGGTAGACTAGGTCTCCCTGTCAGACATCAGGCTCATTGTGCCTGTGTTTGTTAGTATAGTATCACTGGAATACACGTTCAGCGATGATACAATCATGCACAACAGCCATGTTGCTAGGGCATTCATTGCGAAGGTGCACACCCCAGGTGGGATGTGTTCTACAAGCGGAAGGTCCTGCATCATCCGAGGCAGGAGCCCACTGCATATTTTGAACGGGGCCATGCCCGTTGCTCTGTTAATGGTAGAGTTTATAGTGAACTCTACCAAGGGCAGTAGTTTCACCCAATCCCTTTGGTTGGATGAAATAAACACGCGCAAGATCTGAGCGATCGAACGATCCACTCGTTCTGTGATACCATCTGTCTGAGGGTGGAATGAGGTGGACATCAACAGTTTGATGTCCAAGATTCGATGCACTTCATGCCACCATTTAGATGTGAATTTTGAGTCTCGATCACATATGATCGATTTCAGGAGTCCATGAAGACAGACAATCTCCTTTATGAATAACGGAGATAGCTCGGTTGCTGTCATCGTCGTGTTCAATGGTATCAAGTGAACCATTGAAGATAGGCGACAGATAACAACCCAGAGGTAGTCACGCCCATCAGACTCGGGAAACGGTCTGATGAAATCCATGCCTATGGACTCCCATGGTCGGGCGGGGGTTGGTAGGGAGTGCAGCTTGCCACGAGGTGAGCGATATTCCCCTTTCGAGCGAATGCACTGTTCGCACGAGTTGCAGAAGGTCTCGACCTCGTATTGAAGTCGAGGCCACCAATACCAACAGTGGATGTATTCTGACATTTTCAAAGGGCCGAAATGCCCTATGATCATATGGGCCTGCTCAATGATATGACCATGTAAGGTCGTACCTTTGGAATTGGTGGAGGGAACACACAAGACTTCCTCCCCACCTCGGTTCTTCATCCATATGAAGCCATCTCGGATCTTGAAGCCCAAGTGATCCTCAGGTTTTTCAAGGATCTTCTTGAAAATACGGTCGACGATATACCCTTTCCGGATATTGTCATGCAACGGATCCTGCTCCATCATGTATTTCTGGAGATTGGGACCTCTTGATTGAGATTCAAAGATCGAAGGGTCATCCTTCAATCCATCATCATTATTGGGAGGAGGGGAATCTTCCCCTTCTGTGCTCGCGCTCATTCGTAGAGCAGCACTTTCCCGCTCTTCGATCCTTTCTCAGAGAGCCCTTAGTTGTTTGCCACTCCGTCACTTCTGAGATGCGGTGGATCGATTCTCAATCACTCGATTCTTAGCTCAAGGTGTCTGTCCCATGGGAGATCCTTGTGGTTTGGATTGAGGTGTATGTCTGTGAAGACGTAATGTTGGACTAGAGGGGCATCATCCCAAGAGTCGAACTGGTAGTAGCGGGACAGAGCGTCTGCTACTTTGTTCAGTTTACCTTTGACATAGTGAATGTCAAAGTCAAAATGCGATAGATATTCCATCCATCATGTTTGTCTAGCAGAAAGTCGATGCTGGGTTTGGAAAAACTCCAGCGCCTGGTGATCGGTGACCACATGAATGCATCTGCTGATTAGTTTGTCTTCCCACTTGAGGAGAGCCTCAAGTATGGCTATTGTCTCATGCTCAAAGGTTCTGTAGTTCCTTTGAGCGTCCGAGAACTTCTTGGACAGGAAGCTGGCCGGCCGACAAGTCTGCCATTCCGGTCCCTGCCCATACATTGCTCCAGTCCCAAAGACTGAGGCGTTGCAAATCACCCTGATAGGTTCGGGTGATTCATGGTCAATCAGCTTCAGCACTGGAGTCGTGCAACAGATGTTTTTGATCATCTGGAAGCAATGGTCGTGCAACAGCTGCCAATGGAAGGCTTGACCGTTTCTCGTTATCGAGGACAGCGGGCTCATGAACGCGCTGATGT